>CABFVZ010000634.1:136522-170890 GCA_902151445.1 Timema monikensis
TATATATATATATATATATATATATATATATATATATATATATATATTTATAATATTCTATAAAGATAGGCTGGATTTTTTTGTAATCAAGTGGGTCAAAGTATTTACCTTAATCTTCTAGAAAAATGGGCCGCCAATTATTTCTAAAGCATCTTTGCAAAAAATTATTTTAAGATTAATTTCGGTGTATACTAATATATAGAATATGTAATTTTACTTCTAATTTGTGTATTATATTATACTTTTTTGTATTATAAAATTATTGTGTATACAAGTTTATAATTACTTCTAAAATAAACAGTTTTTGTAGTATTCACATTAAATATAAAAATATTGTAAGTACTTTATTTTCCTTGACATAAGATAATATACTTCTCATGATTTGTTATTAATAGTTTGTAATTGCAAAGTATTTAATGTTTAATACTGAATTAAAGCCGCAACCGTACTTTTATTTGATAAATATTTGTTAATAGATGCGTTTTTTTTGTGTGTTGTGCTGGATATTTTACTCAAACTGTCTTTGTAATATGAATAACTTGGTGCTTGTTATTACTTGTTGATATCACTTCTCTGGTATTTGTTTAATATTTCGCATGAATTTTATATTCCCAACATAATGTTCTTTGTATTTTTTTTATAAATCAATGTGTTTTATTGTATTTCTTGGCAGGAGATGCTATGAAATACGAATTTAGGTTAATGTTGTTTAGGGCAGCATGTATTCCGGATATACTTGTCGAATTTTCTTACATTTCTAATGTTTTTATGCGGATTTTATTTTTACCGTAAAATAAAAACCAATATTAGAGGGTTATTTATGGAACACCAGTATCTTTAACTACTATCTGTTTGTTTATTGTGAAATATTACCTACAAATATTTATATTATCTAATCTTTTGTTTCCTTGCTTTCATTTTTACCATGCTTTGGTTATTACATTTGTTTATTATAATTACCTCTGAGCAACAAACATGATGTATTTATTATTTTATTATTCGCAAAACATTATATGTTTTAATGTATCTTACGTGTCAGCCTGTTAGATGTCTCGACTGGTTGCTTGCACATTGATAAAGAAAAATGAAATGAAAATTATAATAATTTATTTTTAAGGTTTAAAATAATACTTTATTAATACTTAAGAATTTGTATTTTAATGTGAATATAAAAAAAAAATTCTGTTATTAATAGATGGCTTGGACAGTTACCAAACTTAGAAATAAAATTTGAGTGTTTATACAACACATATTCACAGCTATTTTCCCTAATAAAATTCGTTATTTTCTTTACCGTACTCAGAGTATTAGAGAGTGTGATATATATATCACACTCTCTAATACTCCGAGTACTGTAAGAAAAATAACGAATATATATATATTTTTTTCCTTTCGGATTTAAAAATTAGACGGGAATAATTTTCAAAATTAATCTGGATTTTTTTATTTGGAACAAGCTTGAAACGTTGCACTCTCTCTGTATTGTAAAATATATTTTTAGGATATTTAATGACCATGTTAATTTAATGTTTACCTACTTTGGGGGCTGTATGGTCTAAGGTGTAACTATTGAAATAGACTAGACTGCCGACGATGGGTAGATCATTGCTCGATTATGGTCGGGTGCACTGGGGATGGTTTCCGAAAAACTGTTTCTTACACTCTTTACGCACATGTGGGTATAATTCCTTTAAATTCAACCTTATTCATCCATAGAACATTAGTGTAATTATTAGTAAATAAGCATATAACCCGAACGGGTAGTAAGACGTAATGCTACGAAAAAATAAATAATTTTTCACAATTTTACATTTTAATGTTCATTGAAACAATACTGTCCTAATCCTTTAGCATACATACTAAAATACTTTTTGAGCATTACACACAATCTATTTATTTATTAGCAAAGTAATTTAAATTGAATTGGTTTGAAGCGCGACTAATGTAAAAACATATTTATGTTAGTGTATATTTACTAGTATGTTCAAACTCAAGGTTGTTTTTCCGATTGTCAGGGTCTTATTAGCCGCGTCAACTATCTGCATACTAACACTAATAAAGTACAGGGGAGGAGGATATAATATAGATAAAACTATCCGCATTTGCACGGAGAAAGAATGATACTCATTTAAGATTCCAAGCAGACCTAATCGTCACTGGAAAACCCCAACAGAAAAGGGTGACGCTTTAGTCCACGTATTTATCGATCCGGATAGATATTTTAATTTAAAAAAATTTTGTGCTAATTTTTTGGTCTACTGATGTTAATAAATTTTTTATTGTGAACAGTACCCGTGAAGCATTTTATTTAGAAAAGAATTTTTTACAGGTTTTTTAATCACCTGCATACTATCGAAGGTGACAAGTATTGTAATGGCCTGGAATGTAGGTGAGGTGGAGCCTTAAGCTTGAAATTAGGTGGATACACTAAGGGTGTGGTTTTTTTTTGCCAAAATTTATATAACATTGATTCTGTAGATATATTTATTTTAATTTTCAACATATTTTAATCTTAAAAGCATCTCAGCATTTTCTCAAACCTTTTCAAACACAAAGAGAAAGTCCTGGCCAAATTATATAATACCAATTACAGATGTTAAAAAAAAAGTCTAGATTAATATGTGTAGAAAATTAAACCAAAATATACATATCAACTGAAACAATACTAAATTTATTTTGGCCAAATAGAGGCTTTGTCATAGAAACTGAAAAGTATATGCACCTAAGCTAAAGTTCCTTACATTTCATCACGATTTATTGTGTGTTTTATAAGAATATTATGACCACAATTTTTTCTATTTTGTCGGATTGATATTGCCAATAATTTCCTTTTTTAAAAGTATAGTTTGATTTTGGCTGAAAGAACGTTCAAAAAAATACAAACATATTTCTTTGCGGTCAACATTGATGATAGTTTACTATAATACTTCTGTTATTTTATAGGTATTGATAATATATATGAAAAGTGACCGTTACAGATAACATGATTTGATGTATTAACAGATTAATACTATTTTAGTAACTTTAGTAACTACTAGATAGGCCTACTGTTCTTCCTACTCAAATCAAAGTATACATACTTCTGTCTTATTAGCTAGTTAGAGCTTAAGAATCAACTAGCAGAGGCTATTATGTATGCATTTAGTGAAGGATCACTCCACACAGATATCATATTTTGAAAATTGAAAAATGTTACCTGGACACGGGAATCGAACACGATAAAGGTCCTGGGTTTAATTCCCGTGTTTCCAGGTGTCATTTTTCAATTTTCAGCATAGTTAGAGTTTGTTTTAAGCCCCGAGGCCGCTAAGTTATCAACTTTTGGTCATAACTAACGCAGCCGTCATTAAAGCAAAACTCTCAATAGCCATCGTTTTACGTGCTGTATTTATGCTTCCATTATTCGTAATCCAAAACTGAAACTTATTGAAAGGTTAAAGCCCGCCCGCAAGTCTCTTGACAAACTCTGTTATGAAACGAGACTGATTATCCGTCTGACCAGTTTTGTGACACCTTTTTTTTTCCTCCGTCAGGGAACGGTATCACCCAAAACCAAGTGTCTTGCGGTTTTTGAAAGCCGAACGCAAACACTAATCAATGCGAGATATGTTTACCTCGTTTAATTCTCTCCTAGCAATAAGCTCTCTCTCTTCTCTTTACCAAACAGATACCGATAATTAGGTTCCGGTCCGAAGATTTGATTGTGTAAAACTCATAGTCTGTTCTCATTAGTATTGCTCCCACGGATTCCTGGGAATACGCCGTAACAATTACGGTTCCAGTAAGCCTCCAGGAACTCATTAAGCTCATAAAATATTTTTTTTTTCAAGGGGCGTTGCTACAGTTCGATAACAACGTTTCTGTGATTTGAATTTTCGATGCAATTAAAGTTTTTGTTTTGTAGATTTTTTTTTTGTTCTATGACATTTGTTTTAGGTGGGTAGTTAAAATAAAAACAATAAAAATGCACGTAGAAAAGAGAGGGAGAGAAATAAAAAGGGTGAAATAAAAGTGAAAGCTATCCCCCCAAAAAGGAAACACGGGTAAATAACATTACTTTTCATGCAACGAGAGCTAAACGGATAAAGTGGGAATCGATACAGTTCAGTTACCACCGAATCTTTGTTAACAAATACAACTTCCAGACTATGTTGTAGACGGAAAGGGGAATGGAGGGTTTAGGGGGGGGGGATGACGTCCACAGACAAGTTTCTCACAGCGCGATTTGCTAACTGAAAGTTTAGCATATATAAATAGTGTGGGAGGAGGGTGACTGGTATCACTCAGTTAACAGTGTCGACAGTGATGGGGCCACCACTGGCTTGTCGGTTGTCCTTTTGGCTCCTCGGGGCTGTGTTCCTTTTGCACGCCCTTAGCTCGGCGAGGCAGATAGGCAAAAGAGATGTCAGCGACCTAGAAGCCTCAGGTTCGGACCTTGTGGCGGCTGAATCTCACCATGGTCACCACTGGAAGAAGGGTGGTGGTGAAGGGCACCATTCCGACCATTACTCGAGCCACGGGGATAAGGGCGACAAGGGTTACAAAGGCCACCACGACCATGAGAAGGGACACAAAGGCCATCACCACAAGGAAGGCCATAGTGGCCACTACAGCGACCACGGAGGCAAGAAGGCCGGTCACCACCACAAAGATGGTTACTATGGTGAGCACCACAAGGGGGAGAAAGGGGAGAAAGGACACAAATACGGGGAGAAGGGCAGCTACGGCAAGGGGCACAACACAAAGGGCCATCACGAGGTCCATAAACTGGACGAGTACAAGAAGAAGAAGGAATTCTACGATGAGCACCATGACGCAGGTCACCACGGGAAGCATGGGGGGTACCATCACGAGCATGGCCACAAGTCCGGCGGCCACAAGAAGGGCGGTCACCACCATAGCGGCTACCATGATGACCATCACGGAAAGAAAGGGCACCACGAGAAGGGCAACCACTTCCATGACCACAAGGGTCACAAGGGTGCCGGAGGGCACGAGTCTCACCACGGTCACCACTCAGATTATGGAAAGAAGGGCGGTCATTCCGACCATAAGGACTGGGGCTTCAGCAGCGGTGGACACAGCGGCGGCGGTGGGGGCGGTGGGGGCGGAGGTGGTGGTCACCATCATGGTTAAAATAATGGATGTATTCCACGACTTTATCCGTCAAAATGTTGAACACCCGTTTACTGGTAAATTCGCGTTTCTTGTTTACTGTTTTACCAAAGATTTTTCTAGGACAACAAATGGTATCGTGTTACCTTCACTAAATCGTTTATTCTTCAATCTGTAAAATGAACTCCACCAAATTAGAATATCAATAGAATGCATTAATAGAAATAATAGAGTTAATTGAAACATGTATTAATAATATACAACAACACTTTTTTAACTTTATACAAAATAAGTCCTATTTCTTGCAAAATTTACTTACATTACATTGTTTGGAGGGTAAAAATATATTTTATCCTGATTATGAAGTAAATATTCTTATAGTCGAATTGTCTCATTAAAACAGGTAAGCCTATAACGTGCTATAAAATATAAATTACTCAAGTATGTCTTATTACGGATAACGATTTCATAGTTATGTTTAATTAATTTATTTATTATATTTATATGATTTAAAAGCAATATTATGGATATATGACTTTCTTTGATATGTAAATTTCTTTTATATCTGTTTACACTACAGTACATAAATTATTGTTATTGTGTTTTTTGTGTTGTTACGAAGTTGTTACTAATTATATATTATATTATGTGCTAGTCCTGATGTCACATGACCAAATAAAGAAAATTATACAACAAAAAATACCATCGCATAATCTGTTTTGAGATATTAACATATTAACATATCCTCGATCCAGAAAACCTATGATTCCTCGAACTCTCGATTCCTTTAACCCTTTGAATACTCGAATCATAGAATATTTAAACAAAATTAAATTTTAAGGATATTTGAGTTTCAAGAAAATACAGATTCTAGATATTAAAATAAATTATTTAAAAAAATTGAGTATGATTGATTTTTTTTTGAGTCCTAAAACTAACTTTTAGTAGCTTTAGGTTCAATATAATAATTTATATGATGGAATTAGCTACCGGATCTCAAAACATTAATTTAACACTTAACCGAAAATATAATTCACCCATTATAACAAAAAAAATACGTTAATATTTATATTTTCTATCATTCAATAATAATATTTTCTCTAATGTTGATTCATTTTTTACAAAATTAGGATTCGAGCTAGATTTTCAGGATTTATAGCTGAAACAAATATTCGAATTTATAAAATATTAGATTTAACTCAAGATACAATATATTGGAAAGTTATCCTCTAAAGTTTTATTATGTCAGTGTATAATGCATAGGTCTCTGTATTATTTAAATGTACTGTACATAACTCAAAAGAGTTAAAATACAATTAATAATTTATGATCAAAGATATAAAAAAACCTTCACGAATATCAACTATATAAATCACAGATTTTTTTAAACCCTCCACACAAATTTTTATCCATTTCATTAAATCAAAACATTCCTTATTCATCCGGCAAACAGGACATATATTTAGAATCAAATTAAATATTGATTTTCCTAATGGCCTTTTTAATTCAGAAAAGTTTGGCTGCAATAACAGAAACATATCCTCCCAATGGAATTGGGACCCGGAAACCTCCCTCCCCCCTTACAGGCCTAATTACTTGATATGGTCCCAAGAGGAATGTAAATTAATTTTATATTTTGGTCTTTAGAGAAATCTTTCTACCCAGATATCATAATAACTTGTTTGGTAACAGGAGTTTAAAAATAACCTTTTTAAATTAATATAAACATTATCTCGACAAATGAGTTAAGAAAAAAGGTAGTCTAGGATATAACTAATAAGCCTACTTTATGAAGATTCTTATAGGAAGACTATAATTTGACAATTTTTAAGGAATTTAAACTAATTTCATATATTTATACGTCAAGTTATATGATTTTAAGCATATAATACATATATTATTAATACCTTTAATAATACTATTAATATAGTAGAATGATATCAATTTTGTCTTAAAAAAATATGTTAGTATTTTCTTAAAGACCTGTCCTATCCGAATTATATTATACAATACCAGTCCTAGCGTGTAGATATTTACTAATTGAAGAGCAAGCACCTCTTATTCACATTTTTAAAACATGAGTGAAAAACCCCATGAATTGAACCTGTATCTTAGAGAGTTGTGGCTGAAAAATATATCCCCATATTCCACAAAGAGAGGTATAATATCTTGTGCGTGGATGTGAAATATAAAATATCTCCTCGATTATGTTAATTTGTAGATGAGAGCAGTTAATACTTAGCATCACGTCTTACTACCCACTAGGATTATACGATTAAGTACTAATTACTCATAGGAGTTGTGAAGGTTGAATATAAATGAAGTGAGCCTGCATTTGCGTAGAGGGAGAGTGTAAAACCATTTAGAAAAAAAAAACAGTTCACCCGAGCGAGATTCAAACCTTGATCTCCACATCCTCTGCAGTTTAGCTCAATACAAAACTAGCGAGTTAACTAAATACTCCACCGAGGTGGATTTGTAGGGAAGAGAAGTTTACGTGATTTTTAAGGGAGAGTTGTACACAGCGTACTTTGTACTCATTGTCAAAAATGCAGCGCAAACATGGACATCGAGTGTAAGAGAGACTAGGAAAGTGGAGGCTATGGGAATGAAGTTTGTGAGGAGCATGTTAGCTGTCACGAGGAGAAACAAGATTAGGAATGAAGTTATCAGGGTAAGAGTAGGAATACAGGGAGTACATGAGTTAGTAAAGGAAGCAAGAATGAGATGGTATGGGTATGTATTGAGGATGGAAAATGAGAGAATAGGAAAGAGAAGGAGGAAAATGAACTATGTAGTAAAAATACCACAAGGGGGGACCAAGAAAGAGATGGGAAGAGAAGATAACAGAAAGTATGCACGTGAGAGGAGAAGAATAGAAGAGATTAAAGAAGGAAAAATTGTGGAGGTATAGAGGAATAAACTGACCCGGCCACAAGCTGAAAACGTTTGATTAGATTTATTTCCCCTATAACCGTGCCTTATTACCAGTTCGGGTTATACACATGATTTTAGGGATCAGGATGGTAATATTTAGATGAAGTTTACCCGAGTTTGCGTTAAGGGAGAGTAGAAGACCATTTAAGAAAACCACCCTTAGTAGACTCGAACGAGATTAGAATCACAATATCCCCGTCATCAGCAATCTACTTTACTGCGAGAGTAGCGCGTAAGATTACGCGGCCACCAAATTGGGCTATGATCAGGGCCGGATCCAGATCAGGGAGTCAAAGTTATAAATAACATAGTTATTTACAATGCTATATTTATATTTAAAACTATTTAATAATTCCTCAATTTGTGATTCATATTTGATATTATGCATGTTTAAAACCGTTATCATTCTCTCAATATTTTTTAAATCATATAGTTTGTATAAACTATTTGGAGTGAACCTTTTTCAACAATTTTTTGAAAAATGGTTGAACCTAGAAGCTATGAGGAGTCTTTGCCTTGATTTTTTTAAATTAGATTATTTTATAAATTATAAGCCAACATTTAATGTTTTCCTTACATAGAAATTTTTGAAATTTGGATGCTCCATAAAGCTATTTAGAGTGATCCTCACCTTAATTATTTTAAGCTTGTTTAATACCTTTAGAAGATCATTTTTGAAGTTGTCTTCCACAAACAAAATTTTGAAAATTGAATTATTTCAGAAACTAGGCTATTTGGGGTGGTCCTCACCTGAAACTTCTTTAAAATGACATGCATCTAGAAGCTATTTAGAGCTTTCTTCCCCCGACTTTTTCTGCCATTTAGCTGCCTCTAGTCTAGTAGTTATTTAAAATGGTCTTCTCCGGAAAATTTTTGACAATATAATGCATATAGAAGTATTTGGACTTTGATTTAAGGCTATTTTTTAGTTTCATATTCAATAATATCAAAGAATTTGAAATAAATCTAGGGGGGAAGGATTTATTCCAGGGAGGAGTAAATTATTTTCAGGGAAGTAGAGCCACCATGGTTCCATTGCTCCTGCTGTCCACACATACTCTATATTTGGTGTTCGTGGATGAACTGCTCTTAGGCGAATATTTTTTCTTTCATGGGTGGTAGTCTGCCATCTTCATGCGGAACAATGTTCGTTACTCACTACACACGACAAATATTAATACATGAAAACGAATATTTTGTCCACACTTGCGTGAGTCCTATCAATACTTGAATAAACGTGGATGAATAACGTACGTGTGGGCACGGCTTCAGAGGTGTCTGCACGTAAAAAGACAAAAAAATGTATAATTTATCTGTGTAATATTTTTATTTCTAAAATTTGAAATTTAATTTTATTTTTTGTATTGATTTTCTCACTTTCACAGGGGGGTAAACTGACCCTTTGACACTCCCTTGAATCCGTGACTGGTATGATAATGATTATAATGTTGTTGATTATATTAATTTGTAAGTAAACTGCTATCTTTATGTTGAAAAAAAAACGCATGATAGCAATCTTAATATAATTACTGATAATTTGTGTCTATAATGTTTTACTAAACGTTAGGGCTACACGCATATATGCTAATTACGCTAATGGGGTAAGGGTGAGAAAAGTAGACCTTTTAGAAATTATAATGGAACTAGCGTGGAAAGGGAGTGGCTAAGAAATTAAGGAGGAAGGCAAACAATCAAATTTAAACCACCCTCAGTACAACCGGTTGGGATTTGAACCCCAATCTTCACGTAACCAGCAAATCAGACCAGATATTTTTGACGTTTAACCTGCGTGCCCTTCAGTGTGAACCCCTGTTGCCTTAATTAAATATCATAAGGGGTAGTGAAATGTGGAATTCGTAAATAAATACTAAAATTAAAAACTCGTCTTCCCATGTATTTCATTCCGATTCGTAAGATATAATTTATGAAACTAAGTTATGTTTGCTGGACTTTCAATTGAAATCATTACAGGGAAAAATGGTGTCAAATTTTTATAAATCAGTTTTTAACAAGTTCTTTTGTTATTAGAGCATTTAATATCGTGGTAGTGGTGGAGTTGTCAAAAATTTATAATGATTTTGATATAATAATATATATCGGGTCAAATACAATAGTTTTTGAATTTTCAGCACGAATATTCATTTTACTCCCAGATTACAAACATCAAATTAAAATCTCGGGAAAAATTATGAGCATAGGAGTTTTTTCAACAAAAACTCTCATGTTAATAATTTTTCCCTAAGAGTTTTATTAATTTTTATAATAATGCATTCATTATAACACCCATATATTCAGCTAGGAGTTAAAATGGTCGTGGGTCCAATTTTAAAGATTTACATCAATTATTATTATATCGATGATGAACCACAAATAAGCGATATTAAAGTTCTAAAACTAGTCCAATTCAAAATTTGGATTTATCTTTTTGAAAATATTTGAGGGTTTGAGGGGCCCATACTTGATAAATCATTACCATATTATAAGAAAAATAAATGGGATGATTATGTTTGTATGTCCCTAATAGTTGTGTGGTGGTATTATTGGATATTTTTTTTAGCAAGGTTGTAAATCTATAAAAACGTAGAGCATATAATTTTATTTATATATTACTTATTTGAATAGATACATCGTGTCAAATATGATCTGAAATATAATAATAATTAAATATCAAATTTAGGATGGTCTTTAAATGAGATACATTCTCTAAATTGATGACTCAAATATTATTGTAGACATTCTAAATGCGTGTTTTTTTAATGTAGAATGTAGTATATACTATCTCAATGTAAATGAAGAGATCTAGGTTCGTATATTGACTGGATGCATTGTGAAGAGAGAGGCTCAACGGGTGGATGAATTAGTGTTTTTTAATCACTTCCTCTTCATAAAGCACGGTTGCATTTTCTTCAAGCTGATCCATCAACCTCAACCCTGAAATTAAATCTTTAATAACCATGGTGCCAGTCTTAAAAATAAATAAATACGCTAGTCTAACACTAAATTTATAATAAATGGGTGGTATGGCAAATCTATAAACCATAACTTGATTCTTTTAGACTCCTCTTAGGTTCAAACAAAGGTCTCCAAAACATGTATTTAGTCACTTTACACTTGAATATGGGTAACAGCAATACATAGTAATTCTGGAAATAATTATATTCACCCTCTAGATAAGTTTATTTACACATTTAACAATTTAACGTCATAAAGGGGATTATAGACTTATTCTAAACTAATTACAAAGAAAAACAACCACCAAAGCCAATATCATCAATTCACTACTTATATAGTAGAAGTAATAAATGAAAGCTGTTTCACCATAACAAATTATTTGTTTCAGATTTAAATCAAACTTGATTAACCTCGATAAATATGTTGATATTCTACAGAGTGAGTTTAAATGTTGGCGTTCATCTTCATTAAGTTCATGCGCTACCACTTATAAATATGTAACTATACGAGAATAATTAAAACTGTAACCTATATATTTCCAAAATTAGCACGCCAGGAAACTAAAACCATTGTAATGAAATTTGAAGAAAATGCACAATTATTTTTAATTTTGCACTATTAAAAAGTAAAATATAAATAAAATATCAACAATTATTACCATTTATAACTTTGATTTTATGTTTACATTAAAATTGTTAAAATTTAAAAAAAATTTTTCCCTATATTTTATTTAAATACATTTGACCATTAATCGTCAGTACAAAATATATATTAGCGTTAAAGGGCTGAAAAGTTATTTTAAATTGATATTTCGTCTTAGTATAGTAGTACAAAAAAAATTATAATAACTGTTTATTTATTGTGATTGAGAGAGAAAATTGAGGAAATCATTTAGTTAGACCTGTAATTATTATATAATAAAAGCTCCAATTGCTCTCATTAGTGGTCTTGGGCTTAGATATAATAACTCATATGGAGGGGGTGGTTAATATAGATTTACATTAATTATTACTATTATTATTATTATTTAGCACCACGTCTTACTACCCGTTCGGGTTATACGCTTTAAGTACTAGTTACGCTAATGGATTGGGAATTGGGAAGGTCGAATTAGAGGAAGTCAACCCACATTTGCGTGGAGGGAGAGTGGAAAACCACCCCCAGTTCACCCGACCGAGATTCGAATCTCGATCTCCCCGTCCTCAGCAGTCGAGCTCAACACGACTAGCCCGTTAGCCAACTACGCCACCGAGGTGGGTGACCTTAATTTAACTTGTCTATAGTAAAAACTCCTTAATATAGCTGATAGCTTAGATTAAATTATATTTACTTATGATTCAAGATTCAAAAGTGTAAATGGTTAGATCCAATAATATAAACTGGTAGTTTATTGATCTCTGTGCTCGTTAGTCACTTTTATAGCTGCAGATAATATGATTTGATATATAAATGTAAAAAAAAAAAAAAAATTAGTAAATGTTTGTAACTGTCAGGGTATTATTATATTATTGTCTGACATAAATGTGTATCGGTTCCAACAAGAGTAATCTTCAACGATGTAGTCTTTAAGCCGTTTGCAATATTACTCTTGTTGGAACCAAACAAGCACTCGGGTAAAGTATATATTATTATTAGCACCGCGTCTTACTACCCGTTCGGGATGTACGCACTTACGCTAATGTGTAATGGTTGGATGGTGAGATGAAATGAAGGACCTACAGTTTAACGTGGAATCCGAACCACGGTGGAGGCCTGGCATTCCTCACATTCACAAGTTGTGATTAAATACACATATTGTAAAGTATATAAACTTGGACGAGTTAAGTGAGTTAACTTAAAGTTAGTTCTATTTGAATGCGTTAGACCTCAATGCACTTTCTAGTTATTTTTGTCTCCAAGAGGCAAAATGGATTTTGATTAATATCTTTGTGATAGGATTACACAACATGAGTATATTTATATCCATGAATACTAGAAGTACAGGAGTCTATCTAGAATCTAGATCAAACTCTTAGTAACATTATCTCTATACACACTTAATGATGCATCTATAAATGATTTTTATACTTCTATTTTACAAAATAATAAATAGTTCTTGGCTCGACGGATTATGATGTTTATATTATACTATTATTATTATTATTATTATTATTATCAGCACCGCGTCTTACTAACCGTTCGGGTTAAACGTACTTACGCTAATGTGTAATGGTAGGGTGATTGTGAGATGAAATGGAGGACATACAGTTTAACGTGGAATCCGAACCACGGTGGAAGGCTTGGCATTCCACACATTCACATGATGTGAAGGGTTTGGTAATCAGATAAATTTGTGCCAGGACCGAGGAGTTTATATGTTATTTAGAACTTTCACATTTTTTTGATGAATTTTGAACAAATTTAATACACACATAAGAAACAATAACCTTAGATTTGTTATTGTATCTTCCTTCCAATTCAATTTTTATCTAGCCCAAAGTGATAATTTTTTTAGCATATTGTTTTCATAAAAATATTGAAATGCCTTTATAGAGATTGTCACATTATATTAAAAACAAAAATAATTAAAGCTGATTAAATATTCTGAAAAGCATAACATTGAGTTTGGAAAAATAAAATACGTTCAACTAAAATTGTAACGTGATTAATATTTATATGAGTATTTTGTTTCTGCTACTCATCTATATATATATATATATATATATATATATATATAAAATTCAACATTTTGCAAAATATGGGTTCTCCTAGTATTATAGATGTATATGTATATGTATATATATATTACTAGGAGAACCCATATTTTGTAAAATGTTGAATTTTATTATTTAGGGCAGTATTTTTTAACAATATATAAAAATTATAATACTATAATACTATAATTAGAGGCTGTGTCCAATGTAGGTAGGCATTTATAATAATAATGGTTTTTATGGGATTGCGACTATACCTAGAAAATACAAACTCGTTTTTTATGACATTATAATACAATACTTATTGCATTCCCTAACGTTACGCTTAAGTGTGACTCCTTTGAGTATGCTTAATTTGTACTTTATGTTTGCTGAAATACAGTACATCTTTAAAATGACTTCAACTGCTCCATGTTATTTTGAAACTAATCTAAAAGTTATAATTTATGAATGAGAATACATCGATATATTTTTTATTCAAATGAACGTTTTATTGGATGTCAATATACATAAATGAAGTTTGCCAATATTCGCTGGGGAGTTTTTCGTTAAACTTAATGTAAATACAGTACATACTTTGCAGGATTAAAATCTCATTGAATCGAACCAAATATATTTTATTCATCTAGTCTCTTATAAGAAGAGAATCATATTTAAAATGATTATATATACTGCTCACCTAATTATTATAAATAATGTTTAAAGGAGGTTTTAAAAGGGTTTTTAAATCATAATTTTATATAAGACCATTCATTTAAAAAAAAATTTTTTTTTTTTTAAATTTTGATAATTCTTGTGGTTAAATTTTTTTTTTTTTTAATCAACCCATAAATTTGTTTAGTAATATCCGGAGACAATTATTGATGTTTCCGTTCTGAGTAGATGCAAATAAACTTATTTATAATTTTACAATTAGATCTAAAATAAAAGGGAAGCCCTTTACCTAAATGTTCCTCTTGGGTACAGCCTTTGGATTATATGTCCACAGTTTTGACATTCTAACTATTTGACTATAGAATTTTTTATGTTTATGTTTTATTGTAGCGCTAGCAGTATAGTAAAATATTATAGCACCTACATTTACAAAAAATGTTTAATCATAAGAAATGCAAATTTCACACTTTCTCAATCTCGTAAAATTAGTTCCACATGTTTTTATATCACTCTTATTCTAATAGTTTCTGTCTGCAGCGATAAAAACAAATTACCTCATCTAACATGGCGGAGGTCAAAGCTAGTTGCGAAAAAGAATGAAAACTAATTTTAAGGTCGGCGGAGCATACCATGTTCGTGTTCATTATGTTTTTGAAAGCAACCGGTAAGTTTTTGTTCAATTACGCCGATATACAGATAGGATGAAGTCTTCATAAAATGCGTTTAGGTCTTCTATTAAAGGGAGTCCATTTGTACTTGATTAAAAATATATGTTTTAAGTACAAATTATTTTTAAATGACTTGATGTTGTAAAACTATACACTGTAAACTTTTTAATTTCTAATCACTAGAGAGTGCTCAGTTTCTAAAATAATCAACACTCTTGTAATAATTGTGTAGATTGTAAAATAAAAACTGTTTTTTTTCACCCCACCTAAATGTCCGTTAAGACTATTCACTGATTTAAAGTAATGGGCTTAGATTGAGGAACGTAAGATATACAATAAATGGACCCACATTTGTGTGGAGGTAGAGTGGATACCCATTTAGGGAAAAATACCCTAATTTATCCAGTTTGTATAAAAGCCCCAGCTCCATAAATCATGTATGTTGCGAGAGTGATGTCACCAATCAGTAACCGATACGGGTTTTAAATATTATTATTCAGGAATTAGATACATGCGTGAACTACTTTAATTATCCTCTTACACAAACCCAATTTCAAATCCAAAATATTTGTATTAGTATAAAATATTTATTGGGTTTTAAATATATTGACAAACATTTTGAAGACCATTATTTGTATACAATAAGATTTATAAACCAACTTGTGTTGGTGAATTTCCGTGCTTTTGTTATCACAATGTTTTTATCTAAATTTATTAAAAATAATATAATTCTAAGAAACTGAAATTGTATAACAAAAGTAAAATAATTAGTTATTTTAAGTTATCTTCTTTGCCTTTACTACGTAATGGATTCTCTCTTCAATTCTTCATAGATGGTTGTCCTTGATGCGGCGCCTCTGATTTTAATTTGGCAAATGGAAGTTCAATATTAACTATCTGTCCTCACAGACGTGCTCACCATGGTTGAAAGTTATACGTGTGTAGGAGTTGTAAGTTGGAATATATATTTATTGAGTATATTTTTAGTTTTTGATCAAACAAACCGAAAACAAACTTGATAATTTAATTAATCACTGATTTAGTTTTAAAACCAAATACAGATTTTTTACCACTCATATACATTAATCAAAACTATTTTTATATGGCTATAGTTTTTAATCCTCATTCTCTCTATTTTCAGATAGTAAAAATCAATTATTTATTGTCTCAATGAGACAGTATTAAAATACAGCATTCACCCACACATAATAAAATTCAATTTTTTTTAATGTTGAAATTTGAATTTACATGATTCTAAAACTAATCTGAGAAATTAAATTTAAAATTTTTATATTTCCTTTAACAATTATATTTCATGTATACGCCTCTTAATAAGTTATTGTACAACATTAATTCAACGCATTAATGGAAACCACCTTAATTTAGAACACCAGGAAACTAATTATTTGCAATGGTGACAGCTATATTGATGATAATAATATATACTACCATGATACCATATGTCTAAAATGCAGCGCTTAATTAAACATGATATTCAAACTATTCACCATAAAAACAAATTATGTAATTTGAAGTAATGTAAATCAATAAAAAATTTAAAAACTACATATAAAAAACTACTTTCATTGAAAAGTTTACCATTGGGTTTTCGGCTATGGTAATTTTATCAAAATCTCTTCCCAGATATATCTTCATAATATAATAATAAACATTAGAATTGATGTTAATTGCTCTCTTTCAATAGTAAAGAGCTATTTATATACTGTATTATTATAAATATCTAATTTTTATGTGTACTATTTAACTAAACGAAACTTAAAAGTAAACATTATTTATGGCAAAGATTAGAAAAACACCTTTAATACATAACCTTAAACGTATGTCAGTTTTACTTTTTCTTCATTAAAATAAGAAACTAAATATTTTATTTCTAGTAAAGCTCTGAAGATAAACAACTCCTGCTTTTCTTAAGAGCAAGTGTATGAATAAGATTCTAGTCTGAATAGAACCTATTCTTAAAAAAAAAAAAACCTTTCTTTTGATGTAAGAAGAGCTTACACCTTCCAAAGTTTATTATTATTAGCACCGCGTCTTACTAACCGTTCGGGTTATACGCACTTACGCTAATGTGTAATGGTAGGGTGATTGTGAGATGAAATGGAGGACCTACAGTTTAACGTGGAATCCGAACCACGGTGGAGGCCTGGCATTCCCCACATTCACAAGAGGTCTTGTCAGAGGTGAAGGAAGGGTTTGGTAATCAGATAAATTTGTGCCGAAACCGAGGATTGAACCCCGGACCCAAGCAAAGAAGTCCGACACCTTACCCCTAGTCCACCAGGTCACCATTTCACCAGAATACAACAACCAATAAACAATTGTTTCAGTGGTCATATATTATAATCTAAAAATATGAGCTGCTGGTGAATGTAAGATAAATTTCGATTCCTATTCGGGTGTACTGAGATTGGCTTTCACAAAATGGTTTTACAATCTCACACCATGAAAATAGGGTTATATTTCATCGAAATTATAACTTATTCATCCCTACCCTACTAGTGTAAATATTAGAATGACCCGAACGGGCAATAAGACGCGGTGCACATTAGTTTATTTTATTAATGAAACCAACTCAATTTTACAGTGGGTAAATTTTCGATCATATCGACAAATTTTACACTCACAGGAACCTTTGTCGATGAACAACTAAATAATGTCTAAGGTGTCAGGGATTTTAAATAGCTCGAATCCACAAAGGTCCTTGACAAGAATGCAGTCAGCAGCCTCTTGGGCAACAAACGGGGGTTTTGTCAGTCGCGTGCTCCGGTTGTGTTACTTAATAGTGTCTGTGGTGAACGACAGGCGACACGCCTCATTACGTTCTTTGCATGCAAGGACCACCCTTTTTTGTTTGTTTGGTTTCTAGGACAATCTCCGGTAGCATTTCACAGAGAATACCATTGTTAAATCTAGGATTCATTCATCTTATGTAGACACCGAATATTTCTACCTCCTTTTTTCGGTTTGAAACTTAAATATCAAACTCAATAAACAATTTTTTTTACAGCTATAAAAGTTATTATAACAATTTTTATAAACACGTCAAATAATTTAATTTAAAGTGGATGCTTTTAATATATAATATAAATATCTATAAAATAATATATATAATACAGCAGAATTTTTCTTTTTCTTGCATTTTATAAAGTTCCTTTAAACCCAAATCCTGCTAAATTACTACTTACTCGCACCAGGGGTAGCGAAGTCTAATATACCGACCGTGAGCAATGGTGGGGCTGGATGGGGTAGGGGGTTCCAAATGTAATTTATCACTATGGTTTTCTTATTCCCTCTCCACGCTAATATGGGTGCATTCTCTAAATGAAAAAAAAAACATTATTGTTTCAAAAGAAGCGTATATACCATCGTAATAATATAATAATATAAATATATATTAGCACCGCGTTTTAATACCCATTAGGCTTATACTCTTATCCACTAACTACGCTAATGGTTTTATGGATGAGGAAGGTTTTAGTTATAGGAAGTGTAGCCACATTTGTGTGAAAGGAGAGTGGAAAGCCATTTAGTAAAAACAACCTTAAGTACACGCGACCGAGATCCGAACCTTGATCTTGCGGCCACCAAAGCATATGGGTTGTTGTTAAAGCCTGGGTAAATTGATCCATTTTGTGAATTTGTGCAAATATATAGGACAAATTCCCTTTTTAAAGACATCCACAATTTATGACATTGGGAACCTCCACACATTCAACGACTCACGTAGATAATATATATAATATATATCGGTCTTGATATTGAAAAATGAGTTAACTTTGATAATCTAAATCCCTGAAAAAGATAGTTAAATTGATTTTGTAGAACTCAAAGAGATTATTAACGAAAGAAACTGCTGCTTAAAAATATTTCTGAAATTTGAAATTTTTTGGCAAATATTCGGCGCATAAGATTTAATAATAATAATAATAATAATAATAATAATAATAAAAAGAATATTATGAAAATCTTTTGTGAAGAGTTCCGCGCATCATTTTAGAAAGGAATCGTTACATGAATTACATAATTAGATGTACCTTATAAGAACTAGAGATATTTTATTTACTAGCAAAATATAAAAAGGGCGGGAGACAAATAAAAGCAATTGAACACAAGAGGGCTATTATAGCATAAGACCAAACCTATAGTGAATTTCGGATCACTCTTTCACCTGATTTCGTAATAATTCTACAATTAAATCTTTAAATATATAACTGGATCGTCATTATAAGAATTTACTTGACACTTAGAAAAGTTACAAGAAGTCTAGGGCGTTAGGTCTGCTTGCCATTTGTCATTATTGATACGGAGATTGAAACTTTAATATACACTGGGTTTTATAAAAAAGAGACAACTCCAGATAACCTAATAAAACTTAAAATTTGAAATTTATAAAAAATGAAAGGGAGAAAAGAGGTTGGAGGGTGGTCAAAATTTCAAAACTAATAATAAACCACTACTTTATAGTGTTGAAGAAAACTTAAATGTGGTAAAGAGGTATAAAAAACACATAAAAACCCACTCAAAATGAATACAGTGTTAAATTTTTAAATGGATAAAATATAGGAGGGAGAGGGGGATTAGGTAAATACTTTTTAGGTGGGCAGAAAATTTAAATTTGCCAGGAATGTATAGGTATATCCTCTAACACAAAATAAGTATTACATATTTACTATTCAGAAAGGCTGCTGGAAAAATGAGGGTTTTATAAATTCCCCAAATTAAAATAATAAATTACTTTTCACTGTGTTAGAAGATTGCATTTTGTAAGGTTGGTATAATAATTACCTAAAAAAAAACAGCCATTAAAAGCGCGTTTTCAAAGCTATGCCAGCTACCTTAGATTGCTGCTGGAGTCGCACGCCTACTCCAGATACAAACCATGGTGACACTAGCTGCATGCGACAGTCACATGGAGGTGTTTTCCAAGAAGCGACTCCAGCCGCAGTCACCAGTTGATTAATTAGAGTACAGGTGATCTAAATGACCGAACCATTTTTTGATATTTTGAGGGAGGAAGAAAATGAAGATCAGATAAATTTAATGTGATTGTACAGCAGAAGGAAAAATCAGAAGGTGAACACATGCGTTCATGTATTTAAGTTGTATAAGAATGGATGTTAGGATACTAATTCACACAGCGGCCCATCCTGCGAGTGGGTCATTAGAACCTCCAGTTTTCTTTGTTTGAACACTATACAAATGGATTAACATATACAATTGACCTGACTCAGTGGTGTTGCTAGCTAACGCGCTAGTTTCGTGTTGAGTTAGACTGACGATGATGGGGTGATCGAGGTTCGAATCTCGGTCGGGTGAACTGGGGTGATTTTTCCCTAAATCGTTTTCCACTCTTCTTCCACGCAAATGTGGTTTCACTTCCTCCAAATTCAACCTTGCCAATTCCTAACTCATTAGCTTAATTAGTACTTAAGCGTATAAACTGGGCGGATAGTAATTCAATAACAAATACGCCATCACATTACAACTTTAGCACTGTCGCTGCGGCTCTAGACGCAAGCACTGCTCACTCTACCAGTGCTGCGACACGTGCCACCATCGCTTTTTGTTGAAGACCAAACTCAAACTGCTCATGCGCAAGGACTGCAACTCCAGCCGTAATGCGGCTCTAGCCGCAGGTAAATGTCGCAGCTTGGACAACCTACCTTTAGGTTTGATCCTTAAATTTAAAAATGAAGACGCAGTAAATGGGGAAGAGTGGTTCTTTCAAAATTCTTAAAACTAATATGAAAAACACTTTTTGGTGTGATATAAAATGGAAGCTCAACATATAAATAATATAGATTCCCGGAGAGCTGAGTTACGTCTGAATATATCGAATTTCAAAATATATGCTCGGAAAATGAAAGAGCTTAAAATAGATAGAATAGATTCTCCACCCGCTTCGATGAGTGCGTGGTCTGAATCCCCACTCTCTGAGAAGACTAGACTGCTGATGGCGGGGAGATCGAGGCTCGAATCTCGGTCAGGTGTACTGAGGGTGGTTTTTCCAAAATAATTTTCCACTCTCCCTCAACGTAAATACGGGTACGCTTTCTCTTA
This sequence comes from Timema monikensis, assembly GCA_902151445.1. Lineage (NCBI taxonomy): Eukaryota > Metazoa > Arthropoda > Insecta > Phasmatodea > Timematidae > Timema > Timema monikensis. The sequence goes on from CABFVZ010000634.1 coordinate 157,623, forward strand.
ATATAGCGTTCCTAATCCCTAAAACCATTAGCGTAATTAGTACATAAGCGTATAACCCGAACGGATAGCAAGGCACGGTGCTAAAATAATAATAATAATAATAATAATAATAATAATAATAATAATAAGCTATCCCTAAAACATTTATATTCTCAAATATTGTGGAATAAGTTACTAAGATATTGACTATAAAGAAAATCTAATGCTTTTATAACAAAGCCACTTCTCATTTAATATCTTTAAAATTCTAATACTCACTATCAAAGCTCAAAATAAATAATAGGTTTAAAATTTGTATTAGTAAGTCGAGGACTATTGCTATTAACGGCTTAGTATAAGATATAGAGTTAAGTATACTAATTTAGAGAACTAGTGTGGAGAGAGGAGGGAAAACCACAATAATGAGTCATGTTAGAAAGCTTGCCTCCAACATTTCCGTTAAAGGTGATCACGCGGTCACTGGTGCACATTGTTAAATAGGGATGAATATTTAAAATTAATTTTGATATTTTTAAATACATATTAAACTTATTAAATCAGTATGTTGCTATATTAAAATTATTTAAATTAATCAATATTTTAATTTTATTGAAATTATATCTAAAAATTAAGTTCACAAAAGTTTTAATTTCAAATTAAAATATTTGTACTTTCATTTAAGCTCTCATTATAGACATTAAATATTTTTTTATGATTGTGAACTTGAATAAATCATGGTTCAAAAGTTTGACGAATGATTATATTTTGTTTTAAGGCCAAATTCCCGTTAATAGGTGTTATTTAAAAACATACATACAAATTATTTGATTCAAGCTACTTTAGCATTTGTTTCTCTCTGTATACATTGATACATTTAATGGTCCTACAACAACCCTTTACGACGAACAATTTACGTTTTATTTATATAAAAGGGAATTAATGTTATGTCCATTCATTAGTTCATTTTGAGGTTTCTACACGCTTTGTGGTCATTTGTTTTACTAACGTTTTATTTAAACACAAACGAGTATAATTATTTAACAAGGGACTTGTCCAATACTAGCGATGTTTATAGTGTTCACTTTTATACATTCACGATATCGTCTACTCGAATCGATTGGCACGAGCAATAAGTGTTAGACTCACCATTGGAAGGCCATGACTCAAATCCATGTTGAGTATTTTGAGAATTGTTTTACTAAGCGGTTTTCTACCTTACCTTCATGAACCACAAGGAAATTTCTTATATGTTGTATCGTCTTCATCCTTGCCCCATTAATGGAATAAAGGGTTCGGATGGGGAGTGAGATTTAGTAAAAAAAAGATTTTTTTTTTCGCCGAATTATTTGGTGTACTTCATATAGATTTTTCCTCATGGGGATTTTTTCCTCACCGTGATAGATATTTTTACTAACTCAAGTAATTCTTAGAAAAAGTTAGCTTTCTCAACGCTCAGCCGATAAACTAGATACCGGATTTACGATATTTGTCACTGAAACAGAGCAAGTGTTATGCACCGATTCTGTTCGAACCTGTGCACACCATAGTATTGCGAGACACCTTCATTCAAGGTTTCGGAGGGGAAATTGGTGTTAGCCTCGCCTCCTATTGTCCTCAACGATCTGCTTGGTTGGCGGGAAAGGCCAAATATAGAAAATTCTACAAGGGGCTTGCTATTGCAAGCGTGTTTCGTCAAAATAACGTATAATATCTCACCTTATAAAAATCGACGGACCATAACATCAGATGCAATAACCTGTGGAATGGACAGATGCATATAAGGTGAGGTCCAAACCAGAATTAATCAGTGTTCTCTGAACAACAGAGCCATCAAGGCACTTCAAGAATATCTTGTGTCCAGTTTAAACAGTTTCTACAGCGTGTTTTGTGAATTTGGATATACTTACACACAATAGATCAACATGTCCCGGTTTGGTGTCTTCCAGTATGTCGGCGCTTTGTGTCTGCTTGGTTTCGTGACGTGTTCACCGGATCTCCACGCTAAAAGTTTCATAGCCATGGAAGCACCGATTGAAGATAAAGATAATATACACGGGAAGATGTTCATGGCTCGATCAGCATCAGCTGATTTGGAATCCTCCGCCACGGGCTATATCTACAGGAGTGGCGGTGGGATACCTGCTTCATACATCCATCTCGGGGACAATTCCGGCGCTGCCACAGGCTACAACCAGAAATACGAGGGTCTGGAAGATGCTGCCGTTGGTGGAGGATACGGTCTCCAAGGGGCTGGCGAGCACTACGAGGCTGACGCGGCCAGTGAGGGTACAGGATACGGTCATTACAGTGCTCTAGGCCTTGAGGGTGGAGCTGGAGGTTTAGGAGGAGGCATAGGCTATGGTGGATCTGGCGTCGGGGGGTACGGTTTGGCTGGTCTTGGGGGGTCGTATCATCACATCGGTGGTGCTGGAGGTGGCCTAGGAGGTTCAAACTATGGGAAGTACTATCACAATGGTGGATACGGTGGTGGTAGTATCGGAGGTGGCGTCGGAGGAGGAATTGGTCATGGCATTGGTGGTGGATCAGTGGGTTACTACTCCAACATTGGAGGTGGTAGTGGTGGCAACCAAGGTGAAGCATACAGCAACGAAGGGTTCAAAAAGGGTGGTGGCCAGGAACATAATGAGGTAGCTCACGCTACCAAGGGCGACAAAGGAGACAAGGGATACAAGGTTCAAGAATCTTTCGACAAGGGAGAGGAAGGTAAACATGGGGCTGAGGCGCACAAGGGACATTACAATGAGAACGCTGGTGAGAAGAAGGGCCACCATGACGAAGCGGCTCACTACGGTGAGAAACATGAGGGCGAGAAGGGACAGAAGGGCGCTGAGTTTGGTGAGAAGTCCAGCCACAAGAAGGGACAGAAGACCACAGGTTTCCACAACGTGTACCACAAGGACGAATACAAGAAGGAGCATAGTTTCTATGACGACGCCGACAAGAGCGGTCACCAGAGTAAGTACGGAGAGTTCGATGAGAAGCAGGCCGCCCAGAAGGGTGCCTTCGAGAAGGGGGGTCACCAGGACGTCGTCTATAAGGAGGACGAGCAAGGTAAGAAGGGTGAGTTCGAAAAGGAAGTCCATGGAGGGGAGGAACAGGGTCACAAGGGTGAGGATGGGGCCAAGGTTTATCATGCTCACGAGGAGGACTATGCTGAGAAGGACGGGAAAAGTGGGGGAGGTGCCTACGGACATAGCAACGGATACGGCAGTGGCGGGAAATATGGTTCTTTTGGTTACCACTAGATATTTCTAGAGGAACAGATACATGTGATACACGTGACAGAACTGGAACACAGATGTTGTGACAAACGTTTAAACAAGTCTTTAGCTACATATATTTTTACTGAGGTCTAACACTCTTTTTTGCATGACACATGCTGGCTGGTATGAATGGGATCTGAGCGTGAATTTTGCGGACATCTTAAATGAATCGCCAATGTAATTTATAATTCAACGTAATATTGAGAAAATGTTTTTAACTTAACTTATTATTTTCAAGGTCACATGTAATCTATAGTAAATTATACTGCTAGTTTTGAGAAGTTTTGATTTGTTTACTGAAAATCTTCTGAAAGTAATTTTCACATTTGTATAAGTTTCGTTATATCTATTGCTTAAATAGTATAATAATAGTTTAATATTATTGTCAGTTAGAATTCCATAAATAGTCTTGAAATGTTAATAAATTATCAACTATAATTCTAATAAAACAGCTCTTGATATAACAAATTAGATTATAATTTCAAAATATAAAGTTAGATAAAGCTTAATTTAAAAAAAATCTAGTTTAAATTAGGTTAATGCTCATAAGTTTTCAAATTTTTAATTTAATTTATATAATATAACAATATATTAAAAGTAACCATTTATCCTTTTCATCAAACTACAAATCATAAATCTATAAATAACAAATACAATTTTAAAGTAATATTAAATTGCTATTTGAATTAAAAAACACTTGCTTAGAAAGTTAATAACAAGGGCCTATATTTCAGAATATATTTATAAGAATTTGTTTTAACTCTTTTCAGAGTATCTAAAATATTTATAAAACATAACATTCGAAAAAATACTACTATACTTTTCTAAAGCATTAAATATATGTTGTCCATTAATTAAAATTAATAGCAAATTAAAAATTAAAAAGTATACACATTTATCTAAAGACAATATTATGCTATCTTAAATTAATGGTTACAAATACTAAAGCGATTTTAAATGATAATTAATTTAATATGTGATGAGATATAGTGTTATTGCGATAGCATTAATACACTTTTACTCTTACTTATTTTAATATAATTTTGTAATTCTGGAAATATCATGTTTTGTAACATTATAGTTAAAATAATGTTTATTGGATTTATATTTGGTGGATTTTTAGCTGTATCTATTATTAGAGTAAATTGGAAAGTAATTTTTGATTTACTTCCCTACAAACTATATGATTCATTAACATATTACAATAAAAAAAGTACGTAATCACTTTATTCTGATTATATTTTTAGGGAACCACATCAAACAAATTCACTCTTTTTAAAAAAAATCATTGTAATGTAATGAAATACATAATTTTAATTAATTAATAGTCACTAAGGAGGTTTATTCAAACTAAAGTCACATAACAATATATTATTTTAATATTTAAATTAAAAAATATACCTGTACACGGGAATGAATACGGAACCTTTGGCTTAGTACTCGATGCACTTACAACCTAGTTACCCAGGATTTGCCTCATTCTCTAGGTAAATCTTTACTCATATTTTAAGGCAGAGTCTGTGATGGACGCGAGGGAGATCGTCTGCTACATAATATGCGCTATCAGATAGCGCAGCCATCTATGACCGAGGAGGGCTTTATGCGGCCAATAATATACGAACAATAATAGGAATTCGCAGCCAATTGATAGCTCAGTTATAGGAGAATTGCTGAAATAAACCAAAGATCCCTGGTTCGATTTTAAAATATAAATATAAAATATCGAAATATAAATGCGGTTATAATTATATCTAACAACTATGATGACTTGGTTATTTAATCCAAACCAAAGATCCCTGGTTCGATTTTAAAATATAAATATAAAATATCGAAATATAAATGCGGTTATAATTATATCTAACAACTATGATGACTTGGTTATTTAATCCATCAATATATTTTTGGTTCAAATTATGTGTTGACACTTTTTAAGCATTCTCATCTATAAATTATTTATTTAAACTACTTTATATGTGTGAATGTAATGATTTTTTATTCTTAAGCTTTTGTGTACTACTTTGTAAGGTATTGATTGTTACATGTGGAGTTATTAATATTTAATAAACTTTATACAATACAAATAAATTATGTTTTTCTTTTAAATTTAATACCTTATTATAGTTTTATGTTTTATGGTTATAGTTACCCCACTTCCTCTCTCTCTCTCTATGCCTATTCCTTCATCTCCCTATAAATTGCATCCTAGTTGCGTGTCAATTTGCCTAATACTTTGAATAAAAATAAAATAAATCAATATACAGTAAATATCGATAAGGCTTTATGAATAATATAAGCTAACACATTATTTTTGAACTTAATCTTTTGCATTCGTGTGTCTAACAAGATTTCACGTGGATTTCTTTCATACGCCAATATATAAACTAAATATTTAACAAATGATCAAAGAAAGAAACAAAACACAGAATGAATTGTTGATCTCATAGAGAAAAACTGCCGAGACGAATTTAATAGTAGGGTGCATTGTATCACACAATAACAGGTCAATTTAACACGGAACTAACTTGCTTACAGGTACTAAGCAATTTTACTTATTCCTACAAAACCAAAGAAACGAGAACAGACGCGAAAATCAGATGACAAAAGGTCTAGGAAATGGCTTGTTGAAAGTGTATTGTTGCTCGTTAAAACACGTAACTTTCCGACCTCAACTAACAAACACAATGCTATTTTTTTCTCTCTCTTCCTTTTCCACTGTCCAATAGGACGCAGCACTCTCAAGTCAAACAATGGTGAAACTACTATGAAGCGAAGAAAATTGTGAGAAAGGCTCTTTTTTTTTTCTAGCGTCACTTCCGTTGAGTGGATGAGCTAGGGAGAGTCTTTTGAGATGACCGCTTTTTTTTCCTTTCGCCGTTATTACTTTGCCATTCTGAAGGGGGTAGATAAACACTAGAAGGTTAGTTCAAGTGGAAATACTTCAAATTGATGACTTTAGTAAGGTCCTTCCCCTCCCCTACCCATTGCCCTAGGCAAGCTATTGGCTAGCATTTTACTAATTTTGAAAAGGGTGCTCTCCACATTTCTCCAGTCAGATTTATCCATTTTTGTAATACTAAACGCAAATGTTTAGAGACTAACTACGTCTAGTAAATAACAAATGACAGTGCTCCCTCTGCTTAAAACAAGCATCAGGTACGTACATTATAGACAGTTTTGACAGAGATGGGGAGGTCAAGGCTCGAATCTCGAGTGGATACGCTAGGGGCTTTCCCAAAGAATACTTTATCATTTTAATATTTTCCTATATCTGGCCCACATGAGTGCGGATGTATATTACCTTTGAGCTACTCTTCTAGTTCCTAACTTTTAAAATATAAGTTTTTCTTAGCATTGGGTCTTACTGCCCGTCCTAGCTATACGCATGTGTGTTAATTACACTAATGTATACATGATTAGGAATGATTTATGTAGAGGAAGTGTACAGGAATCTGTTTGAAGGGAGAGTGGAAAACCACTTTGGAAAATCCACCCTCAGAACACCCGCCCGGGATTAGAACCCCAATATTCCCAACATAAGCAGTTTAGTCTACTGGGAGAGTGATGATTTAGACCACGAGGACACCTAAGCGGTTAGAATATGTCTAGCACTTGCACGACTATTTTTCTTCCAAGGTTTTGAATTAAATTACCAGCAGAACCATAAATGTATAATTGTGTAGCTAGGTTTTTCCACTTTTTAATAAAATGGTAGCCAAGGATGGATTCAGACGGGAATGCGAGGGGTACACACCTACCTCAATACTTATGTTAGTCAGTACTAACAATTATAATTAAAAGATTATACCAATAATTTAAATCTAACTTATAGTTACTACTAGTTATTCTGTCACGTCTGTCTCACAAGCCAGTTGATTCTCGTGTCAATCAATGATAATAATGGATTAAAATTTTTAACAATTAATTTAATTAATACAAATTAACAAAAAACATAAATACACGTTTAGATGCCATTTTTTTTATTAATTTCTAATATACTCTCAATTTTTGAAGGATTTTTCTTACAGAATTTCTCATTGGGTACCTACCTATACTCGGTCCCATGAAGGTGCCAGAACTCCTCCCCTCCCCCCTACACGAAAATCTTGGATCTTCCCCTGAGGGTAACGTAATTATCTTGCTTATGGTCATTGTTATTGACCAAGGATTAATAAAGAATGATCCCGTACATACAAATAATGGATTATTGGCACCATTTTCAGACCTATTATCAATGAACCCTACATTTTATTTTTATTGGGGTTTTTAAAGGTTAATTCTCTAATTATTGGGCTATCAGTAAGAAAGCTCAAAACTTAAGTTTTATATCCTAGCTCTTTGGATCACTATTAACGTTAGTGTGAGATTCTCAATATTTTTTCAAGTAATTTGTCATCAAAAGTAAATAAATGAAAGATCATAATCAAAAGTGTTTTGGAAAAATATTGCCTAGAAGTCAGAGATTATAGAAAATTTAGAAAATTGAGTACCGAAGTTTTCTAAAAGAAATGTTATATTCATATTTAATCATACCATTTTAAAAACACGTATAGTATGCTTTAATTATTTATTGCGAAAATATATACAAACAAATGCTACAACACACATAATGTAATTAAGATTGGGGAAAAGATATGGATAAAAAGATAATTATTTGTAAACTACCCTCAAATGGTTTATATTATGTGTTAAGATATAAATACATTCAATTTTCAAATTATTTCAGATGTTCTAAAATTTATCGTAAGTAAACTATCCTTAAATTAGTTTATTTCTTAGAAAAACCAACAAAGATTATTATTATTATCATCACGTAAAATAGTCTTCAAATGCCAATTTTGAACATACTATTTACAGCTATATTATAAAAATTTGAAATTTTTTCAAAAATAGATAATCAGTTAACTGCTTCTGAATGTTTTTTTTAAAAGAAAAACAACTATATAAATGTATGATTAATTATAATGTAAAGATTTAACAGCTAGGGGTGACATGGTGGTCTAGGGGTAAGGTGTCAGACTTCTGTGCTGGCGGCCGGGGTTCAATCCTCGGTCCCGGCACAGATTTATCTGTTTTCCAAACCCTTCCTACACTTCTGACAAGACATCTTGTGAATGTGTGGAATGCCAGGCCGCCACCGTGGTTCGGATTACACGCTAAACTGTAGGTCCTTCATTTCATCTCACAATCACCCTACCATTACACATTAGCGTAAGTGCGTATAACCCGAACGGGTTGTAAGACGCGGTGCTAATAATAGTAATAATAATAATATTAATAACAGCTAGGCCTAATCATCTTTTAAGTCAAATAACCAGATCTATTTCAAAAATACTCATTTAACCTTCCATCTGGCTTATCTAATCTGTGACATGAGGTGGGAACTTTTCTTTTGTGTGTGGAAGCTAAATTTTCCCCGGAAAGTAGTGGGGCTCACAGTAGCTTCCGCCTCCACCACCCTCTATACAATGGGCGCGTCACCGTTTACCTAGTGTTTTCTGGTCCTCAGTTTTTAACAAATAATCTGTGAGATTAGTCGCGCCCGATCACGCAAGTTTTTGCGAAATTCGAAGGTTTAAAATTTTATTCCTTAAAACTGTTGTAAAATATGTATTATTACATATATACAAGTATAAACTATCGATTTCTTCAAGTTTGGCCCTTTTTTTTTTGTGAATTAATCTGACAGATTAATTTCGCCTGTTAACGTTAGAAAGTATTTCCCCCTCCCTTTTTTTCGTTATGGCACGAGGCAATAAGCTTTTGAGCTACGTAACCCAAATGACCTGGAGACTGTTCAAAGACTAAATTTGAATGACGAACTAGCACTTGATGAAGATTTTGAAGATGAACCAGATACATAAGGGGAAGAATGTATATAAGAGAAGGAGACTTGGACACTGAACAAGAGGAAGAAGAGGAGGAACTGTTTTCCAAGAAAGAGGAAACAGATAAATATGAGTACGAAGGTAAGGATAAAATTACTAAATTGTCAAAGGAAAAACCTACTTCTAGATTGAGACGAGGCAGCCATAATGTATTAGTGCGTTTGTCTGGTGTACTTGGAGGTGCTTGGAATGTCGTCAAACCTTACGAGTGTTGGAAATTCTTTATTTCAGAAAATATAATTTAAATGATCGTAAAGTACACTAATAAATATATTGAAACAATCATAAATCAATTTAAACATGAAAGGGTTTCAATAACAACAGATGTGGTTGAAATCAAAGCTGTTATTGGAATACTCTACCTTGCAGGAGTCATAAGAAGTAAAAAACAGTCACTGGAATAATTGTGGGGCTAAGATGGGTTTGGAATAGAACTATTTCTTCTTGTAATGAGCTTAAAGAGGTTCAAACTTCTCATCAGATGTATGCGATTTGATGATCTTGATACCAGAAAAATAATGAAAGTTCATGATAAACTATCAGCAGTCCACGACATGGCAACCATCATTGTTTCAAACTCTCAAAAGTGTTATTCATTAGGGAAAGACGTTACGGTAGATGAACAGCTAGAAGCATTTTGGGGGAGGTGTTCCTTTAGGCTATTCATACCTTCAAAACCCAACAAATATGGATTAAGATATGTGCTCTAATAGACGCTAAAATGACTACACATACATCTTGGAAATATACTCGTATGGAGTCAAATACGGTGTGTGTCCCCACTTTGACCCTTGACACCGTATGAAGAGAGTGTGTATTGTGATGATTAAGTAATGTTGTGTTAGCTCTTTGATTGGTTGTTAAGTAATGCTAATGACGCTCTTGATTGGTTGTTACGTAATGTTTTGTCGCTCTTTGATTTTTTTCCCCCTCCCCACATTCCGTGACCTCCTTTTAATGGTTTATTATTGTCTAAACTTGTATTTTTTTATGTCTAGATAGGATTCTGATGGGCGTTGGAGTTTTTTATTAGTGTGGGGAGTTTATTGTCGTAGGATTTAGACTGGCGTTGGAGTTTTTTATTTATTTATTGGCGTGCAGTCCACGGCGCCGGGCGCTCCTCCCTCGGCATCGCTAGTGAGCACTGGGAACATCTTTTCTGGCCTGCCGCTTAGCGAAGAGTGTGAGAAATGGTTCCGGGCCGTGATACCTCTTTCACTTACCCTCCTTCAAGGCATGTGTCGCAACCCCTTATGTGGTAATCGGTTATCCCGGTGTCGCAACCCCATATGTGGTAATGGATTTCTATTGATGACTGTCGTCAGATTGGCGGCTCGATAAGATAAGTCGAGACAGAAATAGAACACGACCTTGAATAATGTCGTAATGGGTTTTTTCCCAGTTAATCATACCTGGCGTCAGTTTGACGGATTGACAAGACAATAATAGATCACGGCCTTGAATGATGTCGCAACCCTCCCCCTTCTATGTAACAAGGGGTTTTCCTAGTGTCGTCATCGCATTGTCGCAAATCCTTATGTGGTAATGGTTTTTTTCCGGGTGATGTCTCAACTGTTCATCGCAATGTCGCAACACCTTATGTGGTAATAATATTTTTCGCAACTAGAGAGCATTGAAACAGCTCTGATTATGCACAATCAGGGACCTCGAAAGCCTTACGGTGATTTATAATCCTCAGTTAGGGACCAATATTCCCCATCACAAAAGTCTACTAAAATTGGTTGTTTGGTATCATCCGTCGACATGCGTGGACCTAGATATCTGTCATGCACCGAAGGAGTAAGGTAGAAATGTTCCAGCGTTTACGTGGAGTGAGGAAAAGTAGAAAACCGCCCCCAGTTCACCTGAGCGAAATTCATACTCACGACCTCTCCCGTCATAACTAGATGAGCTTGAGATTTATATTGTGTACCCAACCTATATTCATACCCCGATATATTTTGCCGGGTGCCTGTAGCCGCCAAACCCAAGATAACGATTGGGTGTGGATTTGTTTAGCTTATCCTGAATATTTATTAAAACTTATAATGTCCGTTTACAATACACACGTACAGCCTCACATCGTTCTACATGTCTGATATTTAACACAAGAAAGAATAAGGTTGCCACGCCTTACTACCCGTCCGGGGTACAACCCATGGAGAATGAGTGAGCAAACCGACCTCAGTACACACGCACGACAGGTATTTGAACACCGACCCTCTCTTTTCTCATTTATTTAGCTAACACATGGTACCCGGTGATGCTTTTATTACTTTATAGATTTGGTTGTATATTAAATAATTATTTTCCGGACTGCAATCATTAACAAACACCTAATATAAGAGTTTAATTTTGAATACCAAAAATGACAGTACGCTATAATATTTATCATTACTAACGCGTGTTTTTTATATTTCAACTGTATCGAACCAAACTGGAAACTAATATCGAGCAAGCGCTGGTGGGGCCATCCTCCCGACAAAAGCCTACCAATATTTGTTTTGTTTGATAACTACTGTCAGCAGGTACGTGTGTAGACTATTAGTACTAATTACGCTAACGGATTGAAAATTTGGAAGTTTTAATTTAGAGGTAGTGAACCAGCATTTTCCTAGAGAGAAAGCGGAAAGCACCCCTAGTTTACCCGCACGAGATTCGAACTTCGAACTCCTCCATCCTCGATCGTCTGAGTTTACACGAAACAAGCACGTCAGTTAACTATGCTACCAACGTAAGCTATTTTAAGCTATTGTAAGTCTATACATACTTTAAAATGTATTGACCTGAAAAAAAGAATCTTACCAGTTAAATAAGATTGCAAATTAATTTTCTAGTATGCAATTCCTTCTGTTAAACCTCAAGTCGGCCATTTGTGGATACAATTCCAGTTTTTGTGGATATAATTCCAGTGGATACAATTCCAATTTTTAACAAAAGCAGTTTTTTACCAAACTATTGGAATGGATACCATTCCGAGTGGATACGATTCCAGTTTTTGTGGATATAATTCCAGTGGATAAAATTCCAATTTTTCACAAAATCAGTTTTTTACAAAACTATTGGAATGGATACCATTCCGAATGGATACAATTCCAGTTTTTGTGGATACAATTCCAATTTTTCACAAAAGCCGTTTTTTACAAAACTATTGGAATGGATACCATTCCAAGTGGATACAATTCAGTCCCCTCAAATAAATTAGCCACTTAAACAACAAAGTAGTTTAATGTCAGCAATTATATTTGGATGAAATAATATTTAAATTTTACAAAAATTCACAAGTAATATTAAATAAAATTTTAAATATCATTTAACGTCCGAAACTATATACTGTTGACATAATAAATAACATTCACACAAAATAAATTTTCCACTTAAACCACAAGAAAAAATTAAAGGAAGTGTACCCACATTTATTAGAAAACCCACATCTTTAGAAAAACATCTTTAAATACGATCGACGTTAATGAAGGAATCTATAATACTTATTTTTAAATTGAATACTATGCCATGGATTATCTTAGCTCACTATGAATATATATTAACGCGTATAATGTCCGTTTACAATACGCGCGTGCGCGCACACACACGCACACACACACACACACAGCCTCCCATCGTTCTACATGTCTAAATACTTAACACAAGAAATAATCAACGTGGTGCTAAAATGTGACAAGTTTGTGTGATTTATAAATAATATGTTCGTCAGATCACGTTTGAGCTTTCATTTTAGAAACAGGCTATGGTAAGGTCAGGGTTTGATCTCGCAGAAAGTTATTTGTGAGGTAAATTTTCATAAATTGGTTTCCATTCCCAGCTCTGGAAAATTGATATACATTCCCTTAGTAATTCTAATTTATTAAGCCTTAATTCTCTCTTGTGTTAAATATATAGATATGTTGAACGATGGAAGGCTGTGTGCGTATTGTAAACGGACATTATAAGTTTTAATAAATATTCAGTATAAGCTAAACAAATCTACACTCCATTGTTCTCTCGGGTTTGGCGGCTATAGGCCATGAAGCACCCGGCAAAAGATATCGGGTTATGAATATAGGTTGGGTACACAATATAAATTTCAAGCTCATCTAGTTATGACGGGGTTTGGGGGGGT
>CABFVZ010000634.1:170936-199976 GCA_902151445.1 Timema monikensis
GGGGGGGGGGGGTCTTGAGTGTGAATTTAACTCAGGTGAACTGGGGGTAGTTTTCTACTTTACCTCACTCCACGTAAACGCTGGAACATATCTACCCTACTCCTTCAGTCTATGACAGATATCTAGGTCCACGCATGTCAACGGATGATACCAAACAACCAATTTTAGTAGACTTTTGTGGTGGGGAATGACCAGTTGCGACATCACCCGGAAAAAAACCATTACCACATAAGTGTTTGCGACAATACGATGACGACACTGGGAAAACCCCTTGGCAAATAGAAGGGGGAGCGTTGCAACATCATTCAAGGCCGTGATCTATTCTTTTATTGTCAATCCGTCAAACTGGCACCAGGTATGAGTAACCGGGAAAAAACCCATTACGACATTATTCAAGGTCGTGTTCTATTTTTGTTTCGAATTATCTTGTCGAGCCGCCAATCTGGCGCCAGTCATCAGGAGAAACCCATTACCACAAATGGGGTTGCGACACAGGGAAAACCCATTACCACATAAGGGTTTGCAACACATGCCTTGAAGAAGGGGTATTGAAGAAAAGTGAAAGGGGTCTTACGGCCGGGAACCATTTCTCACACTCTTCGCTAAGAGAAGATGCTCCTAGTGCTCACTAGCGATAGCAAGGGAGGAGCGCCCGGTGTCGTGGACTGTACGCCAATAAATAAATATAAACCTACAACGCCCCTTTCAATCTTACGACAATAAACTTTCCACATCAATAAAAAAAACTCCATCGCTCGTCCGAATCCTAACCAGACATTAAAAAAACAAGTTTGGACAAGAATAAGCCACTGGAAGGGGATCAGGATGAGTTAGGGATGGGGGAAACCCAATCATAGAATGACTAAAGATTACGTAACAACCAATAAGAGAGTGACAACAACATTACGTAACAACCAATCAGAGGACGACAACAACATTACGTAATAATAACAATACACCCACTCTCCAAATCGGGGTCAAAGGTCAAAGTGAGGCCATATGTCGTAGTAGCTACTCTCGTATGCAGGTAGGCAGCCTGAGGGCCCCTATAACATCAACAACAAGCCTAAGGACGTTTTTGAAAGTCTTGCATAACTAATATTTGATACAGGAAGAAACATAATATGTTGCAACTGGCCCACTAGTATTGAACTATTGCAGTTGCTCAAAAAGCAGAAGAAGCTGTCACTGTTGGGGACATTAAGAAAAACGAACCTGAACTCGTTCCAAAATTTGTCATTACTATATCTCGAGCTGCAAAAGTAACATTTTGCTTCTTTAAGGATTGTTCCCTTGTTTAATATATGCCAAGAAAGGTAAGATTGTCCTCCTAATATCAAGTATGCATTACGACGACCAGGTCGAAGAAGATATAGGGAAAGCACAAGCAATATTTTACTACAATTCAACCACGTCCTGAATTGACATTTTTGACAAACTTTACGCTACTTACAACGTCGCCAGAAACGTTTGTAGATGGCCAATGGTAATTTTCTACTTCCTACTATATATTGCAGGAATTAATTAGGAAATAATTTACTTGACCAATAACAATATAAACCAAAGCTCCAAAAACAAGAGGCAGCTTTACTTGAAATCTCTATCACATGAACTGGGTTTGGAACAACTCCAAGGACGAAGCACTAAAACAGTTGGAAAGCCATTAGAACTGCAGTAGAAACTTCATTTATTTTATCCTACAACTCAACAAGATGATCAATCTATTACTTACCATGACGGACAGAGAAATTGATGTTTCAAATGCAAGAATCTATAGAAAATTCGTTATTCTAAATATACCTGTAAAAATGTGTCAATGTGTTTTTCTGTTTAGAACGTGCAAACATTGTCTGTGAAAATTTTTTGCTTTTGAAACTAATAATGATGATGTTGGTATGTGAAAAGTGTTTTACACTGTATTTGAGATTAATATTAATGGTGTTAGCTCAATGCTATTAGTAATTAGTGGTTTAATCGTTCCCAATCACAAGTTTTTTTGTGAACATACAATTTCAGTGTCCAGTTTTATATTTTTTACTATTCTTGTGAATGTTTTGTTCTTAATTTCAAGTCTTTGAAAAAAAATTGAAATAAACTGAACAGTTTTAGTACTTTTCCAACCCAATTCTAATGAAATTGGGAAATAATTGTTCTGTTAATCTGACAAATTAGTTGCGCGCAATGGTATTATGATTAATATTACGCCTTATGAAAAAAGTAAACAGTAAAATACCCTTAAATCAATTCTCCCTCCAAAAGATAAGTATACAGTTTTGTTTGTAGGTATTGTCAATTATTCTCATGATAGGCATTTTAAAGAAAGATTTGTAGCTATTTAAAAAAAATGTATTTATAAATTTTGTAAATTATTCATCAGTAAACTACCATTTCACTAATATTCACCCAAGATACATGTATACGTCAGGTAAAACCCTCCTTAGATATCGATTGTCCAAACAAAATATTTTTATTTATTCTAGAAAAATTGTAGCTTAAAAAATCTCTTATCAGTAAGCTACTCTTAATTTGAGTCTCTAGGTAAAGGTAAAAAAAATATTCTTAGGTATTGACCTATAACATCTAAGTATCAAGTTTGAAAAAAATCCATCCAACTGTTTCAGATCTATGACCAGGTACAGGCAGACAAACAGACTGACTGAAAGACAGACTTGGGGATATATATCATAATTGCACATTTCACTTTTTTTTTTTGTTTTGGAGAAAAACCAATCGTAAATATTCATCATTATCTCGATGCCGAAAACTTTAACGTTTAACGATTACAATACTTCCACTTGATTTGAGAAAGTAAAAATACCAACAAGCAATGGACATTTTCTGGCCCTTCTCAAATTAATTTTTAATCTTTATGAAATGAAAAAATGAATGGTATTTACTGAAATGCGTCATCAACATTTTTTTGTTTTGACCTATATTGTAGTTGAAGATATGACCATGGGGTGTGGTTAAGCTTCCTGTGGTCATTTTATTCTCCCCTCTCTCCCTATTCCCCTTAAGGACTCTATGGATGGCATCCCAAGCATTTAGGACCTTTTACTGGTTACCACAAGAACTTGAGAGGACATCATGGGTTATCTGATGGGGAAGGAGGTATTTTGAGATCGCCTCTCATATTTTTTTAAGAGTACACCAACAATCATGTATGGGGTGTTAGAGAAAGAGTGGTGAGGGCTGTTCAAAGGACAAGTATTTATCGATCATTTTGCCTCATAACTGTACTTGAACGTGGTAGAGATCGCTTATTTTATTTTCAGGCAGTATTTTGCCGTGGTCGAGATGATTCAGTCTACTTTCAGGCATTCAATGAAAGTGATCAAGATCTTACATTTAGATTTCAGATGTTCCTTGAACGAGTTCGAGATAGTTTTGTTTACGTTCAGGCAGTCAGTCGGTGGACGTAGTCAATAACTTATATTTTAATTTAAAATGTTCTTTGGACCAGGTCAAAGTAGTTCTGTTTACTTTCAGGCAGTCCTTGAAGGTGGTTAAAATCTTACTTTAAAGGGAGCCTTTGACTTTCTCGCTATCTTACAGGTAGAGACATTATTATGATCGTAAAATAAAACAAAAATTAACTCGAGATTTTGATGAATCTCAACGTTTTATGACCCCCGCCCCCTTCCCCGAATCCGAAAAAGTTGTTTTTGAATTTCATTAACGGCGGAAAGAGAAAAAAATCTGCTTCAACGATTTTATCTAGATTGAATTTCTATGCTTTGATAAATATTTCAAACCAAATGGCTATTCTCAACTTTTCGTCAAAATGACTAAGTGTTTCGGTATTATGCGTAAATTCTAATTTTTAATTTTATCTCCGTAAGTCTTTGAGATATGAAATTACTTATCATTGCATACATGGGGTTCTATTTATAATAAACATCTTTTACTTGAAATATATTTTTATAAAACTAAAAGTTTTCAAGCTAACCACAAATTTGTTTTTCTTTTATCTTTCCCAATACTTTAAAGCATAGTATTACAACCGTCAAAAAAAAATCTAACTCGAGATGTTGATGGATGTCTACGTTTCATTACTCCTCGAACCTTAAAAAGTGTTTTTTGCAATGCCGTCTGTCTGTTTGTCTATCTAACCCTAAAATTAATAGCAGTTTACTAGAGGATGAAAAGAGAAAAATTTAATTTTCTCACAAATGGCTATAACGATTCTATCTCTCTCATTTTAGACTCAATATTCAATAATTACCTATTATATTGGTCTAAATTTATAAAAGAGAAATTTAATAGCAATGCTGTAACCTTAAGATGTGCATCCCCTAGTGAAATGACTTAAAATTTTAATCTAAGTCAAAATTTTTATACGAAATGCTGGCCCTTGAGGACCCAATATAGATAATTTTTTTTATAGGTTCATATATACAAATGACGGCATTAATACCTTAAAAATAAAATTAATAAATTTAAAACTGCAATTGGAAAATATTTTACGTATGTCTAGCGCAATTTGTTCTCGGGTTTGCTAGAGTATATTATGTTACGAATTTTTAGTAAATATCTACATTTCTAAGCAATAGAGAAAGTTCGTGCGGAGTTCCGTACCATTTATTTTACTTTCTCGCTATCTTGCTTTGAATTATAATTATAAATTTTCATCATCTGAGATGAGTGATTAAACATAATCATTTTAAAGGCCATCATATTTAGAGGTATAATCAGACCCAAAATAAAACAATATTTAGTATATCATTCGGCCAAGGTTCAAAGAATATCTCTACCAACTTTTTTTTTATGATTGAGTCATTCATTTTTACCGTTATCACGGAACAAACATACAGACATACAGAAGAAAGGCCAAATAGTCAAGTAAACAGGACCTTGCTACGCTCGGTCAGTAATAATTTCTATCTTTACCTAACTCTCTGGGTTGGGCAGGCACACTTAGTTAAAAGAGACCCACCTCGGTGGCGTAGTTTGCTAACGCGCTAGTCGTGTTGAGCTCGACTGCTGAGGACGGGAAGATTGAGGTTCGAATCTCGGTCGGGTGAACTGGGGGTGGTTTTTAATTCCTAATCCATTAGCGTAATTAGTACTTAAAGCGTATAACCCAAACGGGTAGTAAGACGCGGTGCTAAATAATAATAATAATAATAGTTAAAAGAGGACAAACCCCATTTCACGAGCATGAATTTACCGCCCCATCAGGAAATGAACCGGTGTCATATAAACAAGTAGGCAGACACTCCACTTACTAAACCAAGTTGTTGGGCCTCCCCACTATCATGATTTGAAACCAATCATAATAATGATTAATCAGAAAACATTTCAATATCCACCTGATCCCGAACGTTACAAAACTTTCAGTGCTATTCAATCTCTAAGCTACTGTCAGAACTTTTAACTCCCTCACGTCGAATAATTCATCTATCTAAAATCGAGGTGGTTGGTTTTCATACTTCAGACGACTGATCTAGGTTCATGGCCGACTTGGTATCGCTACAGTGCATTAGTCATAAACGGTAGACTGGGAGCACTTGACTAATTGATCGGCGGTGGCCACGGAGCCGTGAATATTAACGGGCCCAACTGAAGTGCCTCGGTAAACCTCACTGGACTTGAATATTAATTAAAATAGCACTTCAACACAACGAGGGTATTCCCCTCCCTCCCCCCTTAATAATTTCGATTGATATTGCCTTAATTTAATTACGACGTGTTTTATTATCGAGTTGACACTTCGATGAAGAATAATTACAATCAAGTACGTACCAGATTTTGACAAGTTTATATTTTTAAAGGAATCCTATTGATGGGCATGCGGACAAAGGTGCCAGTTTGGACCAGTCTTATGGGGGAGGTAAAGGTTCGAATACCAGTTGGTTTTGTTGACGTGGTTTTTCTTTGAATGTTTTTCTAATCTCTTCCCACGCAAATTTGGGTATGATTCCTCTACCTTCCTTGTTACTACTCTACTAAATATTTGTCATGAGCATGATGACATTATGTAACAAACCTTTTAAATGAAGATAAAAAGTTGTCATTGAATTCCAGAACACCCTTGACAGATATTCTATGATTTTATGATTTTACATGAGCAATATTTTATTTATTTTGGCCAAAAAAATGTTTTGCCACAAAAACTGCAAAAACACTGGCTTTTTATCGGGTCCCCTTCCATTCCATCTTAAAAACTGGGGGCTGAATGCTGTTGTGCCTGTTCTAGATTTAAGTTAGTTTATAAGTTGTGTGCTGATATAATCAGTTGGTTCAGAAAGTACATGTTAAATACTTCAAATAAATGAAAAAAATAAGACTATAGGCTACTCATATCCAGGGCGAGTAGTAAGGCGTGAATTCTTTAGAAAAATACTAGTTAATAGTTTATAGAGAGTGTATTATTTGTATGTTTTTTGTTTTGATTTAAACTTGATAAATTTTATTATTAAAAAAAACCGGCCTCGTTGGCGTAGTTGGCTAACGCGCTTGTCATGTTGAGCTCGACTGCTGAGGACGGAGAGATCGAGGTTCGAATCTCGGTCGGGTGATCTGGGGAGGGTTTTTCCTAAATTGTTTTCCACTCTCCCTCCACGCAAATGCGGGTTCACTTCCTCTAATTCAACCTTCCCAATTCCTAATCCATTAGCTTGATTAGTACTTAACGCGTATAACCCGAACGGGTAGTAAGACGCAGTGCTAATATTAATATATAATATATTTTAAAATAAACATGAGCCTTTCTTTGATTACTCTTACTGGATATACACATATTTACACTATTAAAGTTGTTATGATAAAGATAAAATGTCGTGTAAATGTACCAGTATTTGCGGGGAGAAGGACACAATAAGAAACATTTAAGGAAAATCATATGAGTATACACAACTACATATCTTAAAATCACCAGCAAACCAAAGCGGGTTGTCCTCATTTACACTAGTGTGTGTGTTTATTAGTTCTACAATTGTAATAGACACCCCCAGGAAACAAGAATGCAATAAATTTAGCAATTTGGAAAGAATAAAAAATACCAAGAATTTCGAAATTGATACCCATACCATTTTATATTTGTTATAAATTTACTAAACTAAAATTAATATATTTATAGAAATACATGTTCAAAATAAGTAAGTCCTGTAACCTATAAATATAATATGAAGTATTTATTTCTGATGTCAATAGATTGTCTTTTTCAGTTCTAAACTTACTGGGTACTGACACTATGAATTATAAACTAATAATGTGTATGTTTTATATAGAATTTGTCAGTAGAGGATTACAAATAGATTTAGTGTGGGAAATGTGACCTAGTGGAAGGAATTGAAATTCCAATAATAATTATTTTGGAATAACTTTACATATTCTTTTTATAGTAGTGTATATATCCTACTTAACTTTTATTTTATTTTTTCTCCCAATATGTGTTAATAATGATTTTTTTTGGCACCAAGCATTTTTTTATTTTAGCACAGCGTTCGAGCTATACGCTTATGTACTAATTACACTAATAGGTTAGGGCTTAGAAAGGTTTAATTGAAAGAAAATTCACCCGCATTTACGCAGAGGAAGAGTAGAACACTATTTAGGAAAAACACCCTTGGTGCACCTGGCCTAGATCGAACTCTGATCTCCCCGTCTTTGGCAGTATAGCTCAACACGAGAGAAGCGCGTTAGACCAAGAGGCTACCAAAGTGAGTTTAGTCTTATTATCCTTTCTGGCAACACATACCCGTACTATTTACGTTACTGTGCTAATGATGGGGAAGATTGAATTTAGAGGAAATGTATCCGAATTTTAGTGGAGGGAGTGTGAAAATACATTTAGGAGAAAAGTTCAACCCATCTGACTGGGATTAGAATTATGATCTCCACATAATTGTAATTCCAGTATATTGCGAGGGTAACATTTTTGTCCATTCGGCCATCAAAGTGGATATTAAAGAATTAACCCAAGATATAGGGATGAGTTTTATTGAGACGAAGTGTATCCCTATTAGTGAGAAGAAAATATTGAAAAATCAGAAATAAATTCACTCGAATAAAACCAAATCTATATCGGGTTTGAACCCTGACCTTTAAATAAACGCCGAACAAGTGTAATGAGATCATTGGACCAGTCGGACACCACTGAGGACTTCTTCTTGAATAATCGCCAACGTGGAAAATACTTATCGATTAAAGTTCTAGAATGAAAAAGTGTATATTTTGATGTCTTATTTGAAATATATTAATTGTTTATAAGGTTATCTTCATAACGCTTTATACGACCTAAGAGACTAGATACCGGACCAATCCCTGCTCTCCTTTCAAAAATGATTAGGTCCTCTCCTCCTACAAGATACTAAACAACGGTACCGCCATTCGCTGACGTTTCAGATGTTCCTTCGGACGTTATGAGGAGCGAGTCGTACGGCGTCGAAATGGCGCCTCTTAGCTTCCTTTCCCTCCCCCATGCCCAGAACCGCCGTACATTATTAAACTCACTGCAGCTATGTTACAAGGAATAGATAGACTGCAGTATCTCGTGGTTGAGTACGTGTATCTGTGTGTGTATCTGTGTTTGTGTTTGTGTGTGTGTGTGTGTGAGTAAAGCTTGATTCACAAATTCACCGAAAAACGGAAAGCAGAATCTTCTTTAGTGGATTAACAATTTACAAGCTATCCACAATGTTTTTCACAACTAACAAGAAAAAAAAATATATTTCTGATATTTAAATCTCTAGTGGGTATACAGATCAAGGATTAACTTCACATTTTTACTTTCTTTAGACTCTTTTTTTTCATTTAATTGGTTTTTAAAGGTCATTCAAGAATTAACCACTTATTAACTGCATTTTTTAGTGAATAAATATTCCCCGTTGTCCTCGTCTATTTTTCATCTTCATTTTTTATCTTCAACTTACTTTCTTTTTACTACATCTATCCTTTTTCATAGTTCTTATTTAAGATTGTCAATATATCTGTTTGGTATTGAGCGTTCCTTTGAGAATATTCCTTTAAAGAGAGTATTGTGATCGTAAAAAAATATCTAACTCGAGATTTTGATAGATGTCAAAGTTTCATGACCCTCTGAAACCGAGTAAGTGTATGTCTGTCTGTATCTCAGATTGAAGCCAAACCATTTTACAGATTGGGCTTAAACCTGGTATCCTGGGTTTTCATAAGATTCCCCGAGTTTTTTTTAAAATTAGATATACAACCCTAAAATTAAAAGCAATTTTCCGAAGGGAAAAATGAGAAAAAAAATTTATTTTATCCAAATTTGCTATAACGATTTTGATTAGATTTTGTATCTAAGCATTGATATATTATACAAATCTAATTTCAGTTTTCACTTTTCTATTAAAATTAATTTGAGGGTACTATACTTAGGCAGAACTTTCAAATTTTGAACATATATCCGTAAATATTTGAGATAGGACATAGTACCAAATTTTTACAATGATAAATTATGTAATATCAAATTATATTGTTTTAAATATATATTTTATAATAGCAATAGTTTCTGAGCTATACCCAATATATATTTTTTTCAAGTCTTTGAAAACTTAATTGATTATTATTCTATTTGGTGGGCACATATGTTCCTCTTTTCTCAATGGTTTAAACATTGTATGTTATTTGATTTATGTTCTTTGTTGGAATATGATGCCATTTTTACTGTGTCTCAACCCTCGGAGTGAGAAATATTTTGATTATCAAGAATATCAAACTTGACATTTCGATAAATGTACATGTTACATGACCCCATGAGATCAAAAAGTGTTTTTTGCGATGTCGTTTATTTCTCTCTTTGCCTGTCTATATCTAGGACTATAGCTGAAACCATTTAATCGATCAGGAAAAAACTTGCTAACTTGGCTTTTCATAAAGTACCTCCAGAAATATTTTTTTGAATTAGCTATTTAATATTAAAATTAAGGATAGTTTACTTAAGGGATAAAAAAGAGATTAAATCAATTTTCTCATGATCCGCTATAACTATATGTATTAAATATTTTAACTATGTATTGTTTAACATGAAAAACTAAATGGAACCTCTAGTTTTCCAATGAAAAGTACCATAAGAGCATTTTAAAAACGCTGACATTTCCAATTTTTATCATATATCCGCAATTATTTGAGATACGAATTATATTACCATTTTAAAGTTGTAATACTGACACAAATTAATATATTTTATTCCTAAATATATTTTTATAAAAGCAATAATTCCTGAGCTATAAGAACCATAGTATGTTTTTATGGAGCACTTAGAAATATTATAATAATTGTTATGTTCTTTGGTGGCCAGATATGATCATCTTTTACAAATATTTATGTAACAGTGTATATTATTACATATATGATCTTTATTGGGGTGTTTCTGCAACAATATATATTATTTCGTTTCACACATTTTACTGCTTTTTAGTAAGTGTCTCTATTTTCGCATTAAAGAGGGATACATTTTGTGTGGTTTATCATACAATTTTTTTTCTTCAGATTATTGTAATGTGTTGTGGAACACACTTTCCAATTTAATAATATTTCCAATCGCTTGACAACAGAAAACGTAGCTGTCTGCTAGTATTTCGCTTTGTAGGTGCATGCGCACTGTTTGAATCATTGGCTTTGAAACTAGATCGGGTCTCCCGAGTTGATGTTGCGTTGAAAAAGGAATAATGTCGATTTTATAAGTCACGCTTGTGATTGGTTTAGAGATCGTCACGTGAATATGTTTCTGCTTTTGTTTTTCAGCAAACGTGTGAATACACAGTAAGAGAGAAGGGGGATTGAGGGAGAGGATTATAAATAAACATGTGACTATTATCCAGTGGTGTACCCAGAGAGAGAGAGAAAGTGAGAAACGGTGTTTAGGCCCTAGAGGGGGGTAAGGGGGTAAAAGGTCGGAGTAAACAGGAGGCATTTCACCCACCAAGTCAACAAACAAGTTTAATAAATGTGTAAAACATATAATTTATAAATTATAACTATATAAAGAGCACTTAAAACATGTCGGATTCATAAGCAAGCAAGCTTACGACCTGATATTCAAATTTAACATATTAAAAATAGGGACACCAAAATTCTTGATCTTGATAATATTACAGAAATACTATCTTTGGCATAGCCCCCCTCAAATTATGTTTCTGAGTGCAATATTTATATTTCGTCTCTGTGGTATCATAGGGTCAGAAATGTAATATGATTTTTGGTAGACAAACAAATTTGAAGTTATTTTAATTTAAGAGAAGGCCCTCATTGTGAAATATTGCATAAATAATACGTATTTGACGTCATTTGGTTTGAATACAAAACCTTTCACAGACGGTTGGACACAGTCTCAACGAACTCGCCTGCAGCTGCATTTCCTGTAGTTGACTATTCATAGAAAACGTGTTTTTTTAGAGATAGAAATAGAAAGGTATTGAAAGAAAGGGAAAGAAGATTATATAAAAAAAAGGAATGGAGAAAGCGGTTGAAATAAGTTTGACTGGTCTAATAAGGATTATTAACTTTTGGGGAGCTTAACACCTTATACCACATGACCAGTGGTGCGGGTAGCTAAAAAAACCAAGAAACCTAGAAAGATGAAGTTTGGAATGTATATTTTAGGAAAACTTTGCTTGTGAACATCAAACTTTTTTTAAATTGGTTATCTTGATGTCTTGGACTGATTGAACAAGGACTCGGTTGGGGAATAATACATAAACTAGGAAACATAGAAAGCTGAGATTATGTATATTAAGGGAGAACTTAAGGTCTATACCTTGATTACATTGATTGTATATTTATTTAACTTTAATATATTGTAAGCTTGACGCTTTAAACCACGTGATCAGTTGTGTAGATAACTCCGAGACCAAGGAACCTATAAAACTTAAATTTTGCATAATTACTAAGGGAAACCTCACCATGAGTATATTGGATTTATTATTTTTATAAATAAACCATTTACTCATTAAAAAAATAGACATCCATTTTGAGCCTAATTACTTTGAGCACATGACATTGGTAAACTCAAAAGCTAAGAAATATAGAAAGATTAAACTTAGTTTAGGCCTATGTACTTGTGGTAAACTTAGATTAATCGCCTTGATCGTATTTTATTTACTTTAGTATAATATGTTATATTATATAAAATGTACTACTTGACCAGAGGTTTTCGTAACTACAAAACCAATAAATTAGTAAATATTAATGTTTGCATTGGTGCAAAG
This sequence comes from Timema monikensis, assembly GCA_902151445.1. Taxonomy (NCBI): domain Eukaryota; kingdom Metazoa; phylum Arthropoda; class Insecta; order Phasmatodea; family Timematidae; genus Timema; species Timema monikensis. Next base: position 183,113 of record CABFVZ010000634.1, read on the forward strand.
GGAAAACCTGTTATGTGTTCACCGGGATTTTTTTATTTTAATAAACAACTAGAATTTATTTCTCAAAATGATTTTTTTTTAAACTCGATGGTTTAGTATTCTCGGACACGTGCTTGGTTGACATTGTCAGGTATTTATATCTTAAGTGCTGCTGTCCAAATGTTAAGTTATATTGTAAGTCTTAGAATCCCACCAAAATGGCAGAGGGGCTTGGCGCACCACACTCACATTCCACTTGGTTGCTATATATGAAGAGTGAGTTATTCGAATCTAGACGGGATAATTTGAGGGTGATTTAATCTCTTAAGTGTTTCCTACTGTTTTCAAGTTTTTTCTGATAACTAATTAGGGTGAACTATCCTTAAGGTATCCGCCTATTACCTACCTCCTATTTGAAGTATTTACTACCATTCTGTTAAATAAATATACAAATACAAACGTAATCTAATCTTAACCCAGTAGATATTAAATTATTTTTTACAAATATTTAATCACAATAAATAACAAAATATCTTGTTTTTTCTAAGTTAACTTAGTGATAATATATTGTATAAATTTACTAACTTGAATGAATAAGGGCACTGTTTTAAACGTAGGAACTTAAATTTCAGTTGATAAATGGTCACTTTAAACCTTTTAAGATTACCGCCTCTTCGTTAGTAAATACTCGCACATTTAGGTTTTAAAAAATAAGCGGGTATGATAATGTTGAAGTTTATAAACCACTGAAACAATTCTCAACCATATTCTTTAGATTGAAAATGACACTTGAACATGGTAAGTTAACCCAGGACCCTCTGGATTAATACCAATGCTCCTACCAGCTAATCAGGAGTGATCCGGTTCCCAGGTTTATTCAATCCTCTTCAAATGTTTTATTGGTAAACTTACACATCAAAATACTCTAATAACATTCAGGGAAGGTTGTGTATCACAATTTTCCTCCGAATGTCAATATTTGGTGTGAAACACAATTTAAAATGAGCTAATTTATCCTTTTCATGATTTTTAGTGATTAAGAAAATATAGGACGGTAGAGTGTGTGGATATAAAATATGGGGTAGGCTATGTAAGACGTCGTTAAATGGTGTAGATGAGTGTGAAAAAGAAAAACATTAAGAGTTTTAAGAATAAAAGATCATTTATGATTTGGTTTATGGATGATGTTGAAGCGAAGAAAGTATCCAAGGATAAGGAAGTGTGAAGGATGTTAGTTAGGATGGATTAAGTATGGATTTATGGTTTTTTGAGCTATATGAACAATTTCTTGCCTACCCCATAAAGGAAAGGTTTAATAAGCTATGCATTCATGTAAAATTTAGTATAGTGTTATTAACTAATGGAAACCTTTCACCTCCGTTTTGATATGAATTATATTTTAAAATAACAAATTACTTCTTAAATAATCCCATTTATTTTTATTTGCATCTTAGTAACCGTTTGCTTTATACTTATACAATTAATATAATTTAATAGGGTTAAGGAAGGTATACTTTTGGAGAACGTGTACCCCCCTTAGAGAGGGAAACCATTTAGGAAAAATCACCCTCAGTACGCACTTCCTATATTTTAACTGCGATTTCATCCCCACCGGAAAACAAGTACAGCACGAGAGTGACGATTTAGACTATGAGATCACCGATGCAGGTCTACGTCTTTGGACGTCTGCCACGAAATTTGGCACTGCAGTAAAATACACCACATACATGTTCACAGCATCTATGAAAAAGTACTAACGCCACTGTCATATTTAACTAACCCATTTAGTGTTATTACTTAAGAAAGAAACATTGTCCGATCATCCGATTAATAGAATTACTACTCTTGTCTTTTACCCCTTCTCTTAAATAGATTACCCGCTTCACATCTGAAGCAGATTACCCCCTCCCCCTTCTCTCTCCTTTAACATCTCACGGTGGCTTGATGCGCCGCTGCGGGATGTCATATCGATATTACGTAGAGGAGATCGATAATAAATGACGCTCTCAAAGAAATCATGAGACTAAGCAAGGTATAAGATAAATGATCCATTACGTGGCAAGGGCAGAAGCCCCAAGCTATTCACGTTCTCAGTGGAACAAACGTCTATAACCAAGATTAAACCGTCTTTTTTTTTTCCCCCGACGTAATGGTTAAAGAGGCCAAATTACAGGTCTGGGATGGAACATAATTCGCTACCAGAAGGGTTTATTCGTGGTCTCAATTTACTGTACAATTAGTTCATATCTAGAAGCTCTTGAAATAGCATTTCCCAAAGTTATCAATATAAGATTTTGACTTTTATTACTTGCATTAACTATATTATTAGCTAGTAGATTATTTGAAAACAGAGTTTAGACTGGCTAAATAATGTACTTACCCCTTTCATTTACTATTGTTCATACTGAGGCTTCATTCGCTATTGAAATTTTTCCATTCGCTAATCGTGGGTATCTTCAATTTTTGGAGCTGTTAATTATTTTACACAGTAATTACTATAAGTTTTACAGGAATGACACTTATCGAATTCATTTATTATTGTTTTTCTCTTCCTGCTCCACATCTTACTACCCATTTGGACTTTTTGAATGCTAGAAATACTAATATAGAGATTATAATATGATATGTGAAGGTAACGTACGAAACAATTTAGGGAAAACAAATCTGGGATTCAAAATACCAGCCTAACGGTCACTGTCAATCTAGACGGGATGAAGTGGACGCCTTTATCTGCGTGATCACAGCTGAACGTTTTGTTAGTCTTGTTTTATTTGAAGTGCTAATTAGAAGCTTTTGGCTACCGGTGCGTTGGCCTACACACTGGGATGTTTTTATATCTAATCCGTTTTACTACTCGTTTGTGTATAAACCGAACGGGTAGTAAGATGTGGGTCCAATAATAGTACTAGTCGTTAAGGTTATGCGCATGGAATAATCAAGCTATTGTGCCAGAGATATGGAATGTTGAATTTAGAGTAAGTTAAGAGAGAGAGAGAAAGAAAAAACATTCAAGAAAATCATCCTTAGTTCACCGAGTGGGATTTGAACCCCGGTTACTTTGTTACGGGCATTCCAGTCTATTTTTTTTAAGTGAAAAGAACTTTAACTAATTGACCACCAGAACGCGTTTCATCAGTAACTTCCCGGTGAATCTATTTTCACTTACTTGTAACACTGAACGAAGATTAAGAAACCTTTAGTTTCACCAATATCCAGACTCACACATTCGTCAGATGTGGTGGGACACCACTTGAAGACAATCAATTTAACAACGATCGTTTAATACCCACATACTTCTCGGTTTTAGAATTAGTTGCATGCAGTACATTATTAATACAGTAGGATCTGACTAATTAGATATTGCTTAGTTATAGGTGACCTGGTGGTCTAGGGGTAAGGTGTCAGACTTCTGTGCTGCGGGTCCGGAGTTCATTCCTCTGTCCCGGCACAGATTTATCTGATTTCCAAACCATTCCTTCACCTCTGAAAAGACGTGTATTAATCACAACCTGTGAATGTGGGGAATGCCAGGCCTCCCCCGTGGTTCGGATTCCACGTTAAACTGTAATTCATACATTTCATCTCACAATCACCCTACCATTACACATTAGAATAAGTGCGTATAATCCGAACGGGTAGTAAGACGTGGTGCTAATAATAATTATTATTAGTTCTAAAAATTGGATTATTCAAACCTATTATGTTTCCTCATGAAATTCCTTTTTAAATCAATGGTCAATAATAACATTTCATTCGAATTTAAGAAAGAAATAGATAGAGAATTTGAAGACTATTCATTATTGATTTTTCGAATTTGTATTAATTTTAGACCATACTCTTTGATATTTATTGAATCACCCCATGGGCCAAGAATGTCATAATATAAAGTTAGATTTCATTGACGTTCAGTAAAAGAGAAAGCGGAGAATTCTGAACCGGCGGCGAGTGGATTTATTAAAATAGAGGATGTGTTGGCCCGGCTTTCATTGCTTATGTGTGGCATTAGAGGCACGTAACGCCCTCACTGGTTTACTTAAGGCGATTGGCCCTTTTCATTTGTCGTGGAAATGCATAGCCGTGGGAGTCAACGATTATCTTCAAGGGTTTTTATTGTTTTGCAATTTTCTTTACGGAAACGGTTTGTTAAAGAATAGAAGCATGTTGATTAAGTTATATTCTTTATACACACACATTCTATATGATTTTAAAAGTGATCAAATATCGATACAATTGACATTTTCAAAAGAAAATAACCAGCTTCATAATAAAAAAATAAGATAACGTAACAATTAATAACATCGATACATATCTAAGAGGGTGTGTTGAAAATATTAGCATAAACATTTGACTTGTTCTCGAGAAAACTAATATTTTCAAACGTATAATTTTTCCGCAAGACCTTTCCGATAGCTAGCGCCATCTACGGTTTCCGTGATTCATCTCTTATTGTTGTGGTGGAAGGATACTTCAGTTGGTTGTGAAGCCACGCCACTCCTTAAGCCCTCCCACCCACCATCCCACAAAAATTGATTTTAGACTTCAATTCGACAGGGCCTAGGGCCTTAAGTCCACTATTTTCATATGTTAATATTTCTAAGTTTTTTATAATTTACCTTTACATTTTATTTGTTTTTTCATGTGTGTATAGAGGGGGATTCGTAATTTTATACAATAAAGTGGTGCAGTGGAATCTGGAGTCGAGGGTGATATCTTAATTAGACCGTATAAAATGTCTGCACGACTACGAGGTGAAAACTATTTGAAACCCTTTCTGCAGATCGTTTCCCGCTGACCTCTGGCGGACGTTACACTGTCAAAGCAGCTGAACATGTGGCTGCTTCAGCATGAAGCCCCTCCATGCACATCACGACAGTGCAGTGATACGCCATCTAAACGAGTACTTTCCCAGGCAATGGATTGGACGCAACGGGCCTGTTGCGTGCCCAGCACGATCTACCAATATCCCATCTTGTGACTTCTGGTTGTGTACTAGAAACGACACAACACGAGAGAACATCTGGAAATAGGATCTGGGTTATGCCGCACATTTTCCAATGAGCATGCCTGTCGTAACGTAGGAGGTCTGAACTTTGCTTTGAATTCTATAGTGGAGACTTCGAACATCTCCTATGAACGTGCAATATTCCACTAGGTAAATTAAAACTATATGACATAATGTTAGTCTCTGTCTGACCTATCTTTATTATTATTATTATTATTATTATTATTATTATTAATAGCACCGCATCTTACTACCCGTTTGAGTTATCCGCACTTACGCTAATGTGTAATGGTAGGGTGATTGTGAGATGAAATGGAGGACCTACAGTTTAACGTGGGATCCGAACCACGGTGGAGGCCTGGCATTCCCCACATTCACAAGATGTCTTGTCAGAGGTGAAGGAAGGGTTTGGTAATCAGATAAATCTGTACTGGGACAAAGGATTGAACCCCGGACCCCAGAACAGAAGTTTGACACCTTACCCCTAGACCGCCGGGTCACCCTAAATGTGTTATTAAAGTGGAGGGAGGGAGGGAAACGATTTAGTTAAAGCTCCTCAGTCAGTTTTCTAAATAAGGCCACCCCGTTACAAATTATTAATGGCATGACCAATGCCTCTGTCTACAGGCCCACCGGTGCATGCAATACATCTTAATTTCTTCGGTATTATTATTGCTATTATTATTATTATTATTATTATTATTGTTATTATTATTATTATTATTATCATTAAATATATAAGTCTTTTTTTTTACAGATTTTGATTTAATTGTATGTATTTTCATGAAACATAAAATGATTTGGATTCTATTAAAATTATTAGCTAATTTTGGATGGTTATAAGCCTACCCAATATTACTCTCCACTGATAATCTTTCTCTAAAACATGTTAATTAAATGTACGCTTCATAAATCACATTAACTAATTCAAAAGGTGATTTGGAAGAGACCTAGCAGAACCATAGGGGATAATTAGTCGAAAACTATATATTTGAGAGAATCCTATCACTAAAATTTGAAACCAAACTTTTTATAGCATTCTTAATGTACCGTGAAAGTTTTGACCCAGTTTGGATTGGACAAACTCTTTGAGCTGACTGGGTTAAATTACTTGGATTATATGCGTAACCATTTTCCTTAGTCACTCGCGAAAATCGTTTAAAAAGATGGTTAAAGTTCGTTGAATATTCACCTAACAGCCAACAATTTGTCACCTCACTGATTGCAACAGGAGGGTTAGCGTAAGGGTTAGCACTCCGGACCCTGCCATGAAGGTTCTGGACTCTATAAATCTCAGACGGTTGTACTTAGAGTGAATTTTCCCTATTTTAGTATTTTTTTTACAATCACTCTATGTTCGAATAGTGGTGCACATGCTGTTAATTACCATTAATTACCTTCAGCCCTACTTTTTTATTATGTTTTACTACTCGCCTAAGTTTTATACATTTTAATTACGTAAATAGGGTTGAATTTAGAATTTAGTGGAAATATTTTAGAAGCCATTTTGTAAAATCCACACTGCGTACAAATATCTCGGTTTAGAGATTTATCATTCTTGTCATTATAAAATTTAGATTAGATGAGCATGATGTATAATCTACGGGTTCATTGATGAGGGTTTCCCAATGTTTAGTCATAAACAAACTTATATTTAACTAACAATAAAACAAAATTTAAAATAAGATAAGTTAACACATTTACTAACTTCTTTACCATTTATTTTGCTTTCATCATGCATTACTAAATTTGAATTGTTTCTTTAACAAAATTATTTAAATTATGAATAAAGATTATATCAAAAACTAAATATATTTTTTCTTTCTTTTAACTTGATCACGAACAAGAGAATGATAAATAGGAGCGTAGTCTTCTTAACGTGAAGTGGCTTTTTATATGTTTACCCTCAGGAGGGTACCTAAGCGTTATTATCACAATAGACTAGATTGCTATGGATGGGGCCTTGGCAGTATAGCTGAACACGATACTAGCACGTTACAATATAATATCTTGGAACGAGTTATAAGTTAATCACGATATAAAATTAAGTATTTGGTTTAATGTACCAGTATTAAAAAAAATTAAATTTGTTCCACTGCAAACAAGTTGTAATTTTATATTATTAAATGGGTAAAGGGCTTGTAAAGAGGAATGAAAGGTTTAAAGAAAATCTATCCATATTTTCGAGAATAAAGATTTGATAAACTTTCAGGAAAAACACTTTTAATACAACCAAACAGCTGGTATTCGAACACTAGCCTCCACATCATCAGTTTACAATACTAGATAAGCTGTAAATTAGTCTGTCTGACAAAAAATATGAATATGGAAACACAGTATATTTAAAAGAGGTTTTAAACTATGATCAAACTTTATTTGTAAACCTATATTTCCATATTATATTTAAGATTTATTAAAAAAAAATCAGACAATAAAATCCACTTATTCAGAATGTAATTAAAGTCGCAGACGGAAAATCCATCTCCATTTAAATAAAAAATATATAATCTTATTCTAAAATCTAATTTACTTTCGTTTCATTCATGAAAACAGATAACAGCGCTAAACTTTGTCATTAAATTGTGAACTTTCTTTTGTTATTTCAGTTATTTAGAGAGGGTGTTAAAATGCCGGTTCACTGCCTCTGTTTGGAATTGGCCACTCTATAGAGAAGTCTATTACGGGAATAGTAGTAAGATCCAAATGAAAGATACGAAACTTTTAAACAAGTTTTCCACAACTTGGATATTGGATTCCATTGCAATTTTCTACATATATAATGCTGAAACGCTTTTGGATGCATGAGTGCTCTAAGTAATTTGAAAACTTATGTTTAACATGATGGACCACTATTTGAAATACCTTTGATAATTAATTTGTGTAGTCCAATAAAATTACTTAGGAAAGGTATTAATATGTAAACTGATGTATTGTGGAGATTATAGAATTAGAAATATTCTAGAATCAAATTAATCAATATATTCCAATAAATGGCACACCTCTGATTCTAGTTTGTCTAGTTTTAGATTATTTCATTCTTGATATGATTTTTACTATATCAGTCTGTTATAAATTAATATTTATTATCATTTTCGGTTTCGTTTTCAATTTTGAAAATAAAATAATTTTGTTTGTTATAAATATTGCTCTGGTCTCCTAAGTCATAGCTAGGTAAAACATGAATCTCTTTAATTTACTGAGTATCACACAGCAAACGAATTGGTTTAAAACTCACTTCAGTCGTCAATTTCGTGTTAGACTTCTGAAGAAGGGGAGATAGGGTTTCTAATCTCGTTTGGGTCTACTGAAATAGTGGATTTTCCAAAATTGCTTCCCACTCTCTTTCCACCCTAATGCGGCTAGATTACCTCTAAAATGCTTCCTTCCTTATCACTAGCCCACTGGATTAATTATAATTTATGCATACAACTTAAACGGATAGTAAGGGGGATAATAAATACATAAAAAATTATTAAAATAATTTAATTGAATTAATGTTTTCACTGTGTTACAATATATATCATATTAGGATAGTTTTTAAAGTTAAGAACTGCTTCCAGATGATTAAATTATTTTTTGTACTATTCTTTTCTTAACTATTTATCTAGAACATATTACATATTGGATTAAACGTAATATATATTTTATAGTATTACAAATATATTAACAATACTTTCAGATTAAAGTAGTAAAATGTTTTAGCATTTAAAATAAACCCTTAAATGTAAGAAATATTGTTTTTAATTATATAGTAAAATAGGTTGAGACGTAATGATATTGTTTAAATATTTTATGATTCATATAATTTAGGGCTTAAGATTCAATCAAATAGTCCAGCACTATGCATACGAAACCTATTAAAGTTTCCCATAAACCATTCTCGCTCTTTATAGTAATATTTATTTTATGGTGCAATAGATAAGAATTATATTAAAAATCAAGAGTGGAATCCTATTAGGACTCGCATTTCCCCATCAACGTCAAACTTAATGACAGTGGTATTTAGGAGAGTGGTTTACTTTCTCACTTTTGATTAAATCTAAAAGAGATCAAAACTCATATTCTCTTTTAAGTTAGTTTTATGTTCAAATACTACCTTGTTAAATTAAAAATAAATACAACACAATTCCTCAATATTTAAAATATATATACTATTTCATTATGTATAAAATAATAAGTAAATTATATATAATTCCTAAATATTTAATTATCATCAACGAAATGTTTGTTTAAAATCTAATTTTAATTTAGCTACTAATAAATTTGAGATATAAAATATGTTTATTAATATATTATTCACCATGACATTTTAATATGCTTTAGATCTCTCCAGATATATGTATGTCTCCCGCATATATGTATTTTTTTAAATTTTAACCGATTTCTACAAAACTTGTTAAACACAAACACACAAAATCAAACACACATACAAATCATCATTAATTTTATCCCAAGTGTATAATGTACTATGTATGAAATAATATTGTTGGGCCATAGATTTTCATCGTTGCAAGTTTTAACAGTTTTGGTTTTTAGTGGCATTCAAAAAATTAACATTTATTATAAGAAATACATATTTACGTTAGTTTTTTATTTTAATTAGTTTTTAATATAGAAAAAAAGCAATCTATTTAGAGTAAACAGTGTAGAAACAGATATCTGTATTGAAATCATCGGTTAATACTTATTTAATTAAGTTGGTTTAATATTAACAGTACTACAACTATACAATGTAAGTTATTTCATATCTCAAATATTTACGGAGATATCAAAATTGGAAATGTCTGCTAATCTATATTATTCTCAAAGTCATGTTTATGGAAAAATGAAGATTGGAATTTTGTTTGTAATGTTAAACTATGTCTAGTTAAGGAATTTAATCAAAATCGCTTTAATTAATTTTGAAAAAATAGATTTTATCTCTCTTTGCCCTTCAGTAAACCACTATTAGTTCTAGGATCAGATATCTAATTCCAAAAACTACTTGGGGGGGACGGGGGGTTATTATGACAACCCTAGATACCAAGGTTTAGCCCAATTGGTAAAATGGTTTAGGTTCTAGTCCACGATACAGACAGACAGACGGCATCGCAAAAACAAATTTTTCTGTTTCAGGGGGTCATAAAACACGGACATTTATCAAAATCTCGAATTTGATATTTTTGAAGATCACAATACTTATATTTTTGAGTGTTTGAATTTAGTTTTCTGTCATGATTTTATTTTGTTAAAAATATCTATTATTTAAGACCGAAGCATTATTTACTATATTTTAGTCACATTATGGTACCCACCGACGGGCACTTGGACAAAGGACTTAACCTCGTATTGTTTTGTTTACCGATAACGAAGAAACCAGGGGGTTTAAGTTTTCATTTACCGAATGATTTAACATTTTATCTCCAGACAAATGCGAGTAAATTTCCCTAGTTTATAGCTTCCTAATTCTTACCTTATTACTGTCGAATCTGTGGATATTAAGGATGGCTATTTAAAAACAAATTACGGGTAATTTTTTTTTATATATATCGCGTTACGAACTCAAACATCACACATCTTTCACCACACTTTTTTATTAAATTTATGAAAACACAAAGCTATTAGAGATTAACCATGATTTAAAGAGTATAGCCATAAAACACGCTACTATATAAAAGATCTACAAACATCTAAAAGAACACATGGATGTATGTACAAAAATGATTTATTTTCTTCTTCTATCGAACTCAAATTAATAATGCAGGCCTACAATACATTGAAGACATAGGGCGAAAGGAATCTTCTTCCTGAACAGGAGATGTGATTACTTTGTAAGGAAGTGAATTTAAGGGGGTGGGAGATATAAGTAGTGGAGTGAGATAGGAGTGGGTGGGTATAAGGGAGCTGGTTGGGCAAAGAAAGGGGGGAGGGGGTAAATGAAAAGGAAACTTTGACTCCTCAGAGGCGGTTCTATTCCCTCTAGGCAGTATATTAATTCCCTTTATAAATCACGACCGGATGATACAGGATGCAACTCAAGCATGCCTCACAACGCCCATTCTTCATCCGCCTAAAAGAACATTAAATTAGGACCAGAACAAGTCAAGTCGCACTTCAATCCCGACTTGATGGATAGCTTTTGCCGACTGTTTTGTCCCGAGTGGATATTTTTGGGAGAAACTGTAGTCTGTAGCACTGGTAATAGTAGTAGGCTTTCTTACTAAGATGAAAGAAAAATGAAATACGTTTTTTTTCCTCTAAATTAAAAATGAATCTTACATTTCCCCTGTAGGTTTATTTCTTTTTAAGAATTTAATTTATAAAACGTATCTTGTTGCTCTTTTTTTTAGAAGGAAGGTGAGGGGAAGCTGGAGTTATGTATTAAAATTACGTTCGCCAAAGAAGGGAACTAGGGTATGAGTTAGTTTGTCCCTAACAACAATACATTCCATTTTAATGGCATTTTGGCCCCAGGTCAGGCATGTTTAGAGAAAAACTTTTATTATTATTATCATTATTATTATTAGCACTGCGTCTTACTACCCGTTCGGGTTATACGCACTTACGCTAATGTGTAATGGTAGGGTGATTGCGAGATGAAATGAAGGACCTACAGTTTAACGTGGAATCCGAACCACGGAGGAGGCCTGGCATTCCCCACATTCAAGAAAAACTTTTAAATGGCTGGATGTAATTTATTTTGTTTTATTCATACTAAAATATAGGTAGCCCTATTTTTGAATACCTATATGGTTTGGATAGATGGGGTAGTATTTAGAGGTAGTGTAACTGCATTGGTGTAGATGCAGAGTAAAAAATCATTTAAGAGAGAAACACCATCATTTCTCTCAAGTGGGATTAGTAACCCTACCAGCTCGTTCTTCGCAAAGCCATATTAATAAACAAGATAATATTAACATCTTTGTCCATTTGTTCAATGGCGTCGACTATTCACTTAGATATAGAAAGTTAGGAGTTGCCAGGAGGTACTAAGACAGAGGTGGGCAACTCATTTTTTTGTAATGTAACCATAGATGGGGTGAATGAGAAGTAAAATTGACTCACACATTGTGTAAAAAATTGAAAAATTAGGTTACTCATTTGAACATTTAGAACACACGTGGCTTGAACACGTTTATTCAAAACATTTATACTTTGATTACTCAGAACTGCCTTATACAAAAATGATGAAAACTGTTCTAATTGAAAATGTTGGGCAATTTAGTGCAAAATTTGCCAGTACTTTTGTCTGAAGGCAGAGATGAAATGAAGAGTTAAGAAAATAATTTGTGGGGCGTACTGTATAGCTGTGTTGCGTCAATGACTGATTCAGAAATTGGAATGCTTGCAATTTTATTATGTAGAAAATAACAATTTACAACCAGCATAATATACAGTAATGAAAAAGTATATTTTACTGTGCGAAATGGCCTACCCAAATTCACCATACTTTTATGGCCAATTCGCCACTTCTCGTGGAGATTTTTAGACAAGGTTATCCACCACGAGTCTACACCCCATTTGGATATCTTTCGGTCCCCTTTCAAATTGATGGACTCCTGACAGCGGGTGTTCCATATAAAATAATAAAAACTTAACGTATGATTCATAAACTATTATATAATATTCAAAAATACAATGCTTTTATTGATAATTTGTAGTATAACTTTATATGAAAAATGTTAAATTCTATTGCACCTAAGGTATTATTTCTAATATGCAAAGGTCATGTTTAATTTGATAAATTTTACATTTTAGTGTAGAACCTTATATTCTCTTACAAACTTACAGTGCATACATATCCCTTTGCCCGTAATCCCCAAATATAGTTATATTACGTCCTCTCTTATAGTGGAAGTAATAAATCAATACAATAGAATAATTAATTCCTAGTGCACTTGGGTTAGATCAGTATTTCTGAGAGTAACACAAAGTCAAATATCCTTCTAAACAAAACCCACTAAATCTGTGTATAAATGAAAAATAGTGTAACCGTAAGGTTTAAAATGTAAATGCAAGTAGCTTTTGAAGGTGTATAAAATTGCCTGGTAAAATCACTTTGTCAGCGTCATCTCACAAAACGTATCCAACACATCGACTATACAGAATATACTTATTTTCATTATATGTTTCAATATATATTATATTATATTATATTATATTATAGGCTTACATAATGGTGTCTTTCGTTATAAAACCAAACTCATTTCATCAAACTATAGATAACTCAGCGATAATTTCTTACTCTCTTAACATTTATTAATATATTACTATCAATAAATTATTATTCAAGCTATTTATTAATATATTACTATCAATAAATTATTATTCTAGCTATTTTATTAATACATATGCACTAATCTACATAGGCTTATTGTAAATCTGGATATAGCGAAAAGGTAATTTAGTGCTTATAAATTGTAATTCATCTGGAGATTTCATTTAAAACTATATTTAAAATACCCATTACTGTCTATAGGAAATATTCTTTTGTTTCAAGGCTCAGAGTAAGGCTTTTTAATTATTCGTATCTAACTCAAAATTTCAAAACGTTGTATTATCATTATTCTTTACATTTACCTTTTGATTTTAAAATACACGCTTCAGTCTCCGAATTGTCTATTGTATCACACTCGTGTCGGACTGGCCTGATGAATACGGAGAGATCAGGGTTCGAATCCCAGTCGGGTGGTTTTTCCTCCATGGCTTACTACTCTCCTTCCAAGATAATGTTGATAAAATGATTCCTCCTTTACCCCTACCCTATTAGAGTAAATGATCGAATATAAATATAACCTGAACAGGTAGAAGGAAGAAATGAAAAAACAAAATTTAATTGAAACTAGAATATATTATTTTATGTTTTGTAAAATTATATATTAGCTTGTATCTTGAAAATGTTCTTATATTTAAATGGAACGAATGCAATAGATACATTCCATGTTTTAAAGTTTTTACCTCAGTTTATTTTCTCCTAAGGTCGCCAACACTAGAAAAATATTAAATTAGATAAATTAATATTAAAAGTTATTAAAGTTGTCCTCTTACATTAACATCTCGAATACAGCGCTTGGTGGTTGAATTCAAAAGTTTCACCAACCTGGTCTACTCTAAGCCAGATAATATTAATACTTCAACAATATAGTCCATTATAGTACACATAATTCACCTGAAATCGGAAATTTCCGCCCAAAATATTTTTGTTTGAAACCTTACCATACAAAATTATGCTCTCATTCCGGAATATGGAAGCTAATTGCGGTGCATATTTTTCTGTCATTGTTTCTTATTTTACATTTTCTAAAAGATTTTTACTGTGTAGCTATGGATTCTAAAATAAATTCATACAGCCGATAAGAATAAAGGATATAATGTGTGTCTAGTTGAATCTAAAAATAATTCCCCAGTTCGTCACATCTTTAATATTTAAAAAACAACTATTTATAGGTGTGTCAACGGGGACATATAAATAGCTAAAATGAAGTGTATCTGTTTTATTATTTAATCAGATGATCTTTAAATTTTATAATACAGATTTTAATAGTTTTAATAGTTAATTTTAATAGTTTTAAGGAACTGTAGTCTGGATAAATTAGTTTATTAAAAATTGTTCATAAATGCAAAGATTAAGTTTTTAAATTTCCATTAAAAACGTATCATTACATTAAAAAAAGTAAAAACAAGCAAACTTGGAAATACCTATTATATCTTTATTAGCTCTATAGTTATTAATAGTTCAGAAGAATTTTAGCACATAAAACCGAAAGAATACTTTATTAAAGTCTCAGCCTAGCAACAATTATTATTAGCAACAATTATTATTATGACCGGACACGTGATTATATTCATTGAATACATATATATCTTTTACACTCGCTACTCTTTTAAGTAAATCAGAAATATACTTTTGAATCTTTAAATTATTTATACAAACATTTATTTACTAAGCTTTTTATTTGCTTTCAATAATGCATACGTTACAATGCATTCACCATTCCTTTTAAAAAATCTTGCTTTATCTAGACAATCACTTAAAAATATTTAAATATTTAAATTGAACTTGGATACATAGTATATTTACCATAGCTCGCTTTTAAACTGACGCTAGAATACAAACAAAATACATCTTAAAAATACATTCAATCTCACAAAGAGAAAAATCGTTTAGCTCTCCAACAAAATAAATGATATTCTTCACAAAGAAAATAATCGTGTGTTTTACATGGCCCATGAATTTTTACAAAGAGCGAAAAACCATTTTAACTAATGAAAATGTAATAAATTTATTGAATTTAAATTAATTAAATTAATTTTAAATGCACGCAAAATATAGGTGATGTTTCACAATTTTTTTTAACTGTATTAAAATCACATTTATTTTTAAGCTACGTGTTTTTCACGAGCCCCTGTCAAAGACATAGTTATACAATCCCGCTATACGTCCACAGCTATTAGTTAGCCTTGACCAAGGTAGCAGCATTTTCCAAGCTAACATGACTCCTTCTGGTGGCCAGACGCACATGTGGTGTCTTGGTCACTGTGACAGGTCCACAATTTGTTTCCAGCCATAGGCTTAAGGGGAGAGTGTAGGGAACGCGATAAAAAAAACAGTGTGTTGGGAATTTTTATAGCAAAACATTTTTTTTGTCAAAAAAAAATATTGCCCCAGTAGAACCATATAGTTTAATTTTCTCTCCATGATGACCTGAACAATTCTTGAATATCTGTCAAGGATGTTTTAGGATTATTTAATGTCCAATTTTTCTCTTCATTTATAAAGTACCTTGTCAATTGATAGTACAGTATACTCATTGCAGATATTCAACAATTGACATCTGAAGAAAATTTAACTATATGTTTCATGCAGATAGATATTAGATTTATGGGAAAACAATATTTTCCCTTAAAAATTCCAAAAACACTTCCATTTTTTCGCATATCCTACACTCTCATCTCAATCTATTCATCCAGGGACTAGAACACAAAAGTTACAAAGAATAGACCTAAGTTATTCCTTAAGAAACCCCCCTCATTCCACGGACAACGCGTATCTTAGGTAAGTAGTACAACTTGAACCACGCGTCATTTCACGGTTTTCTTTAGTAATTATTAGTTAAGAGTGGAAACTAGTCTAATGAAACCATTTCACTGAAATTATTATTAGTAAGCGTTCTGTCTTACGACCGGTCATTTCCTTTTGTCATTGAACTTAGACCGTCAATGCGATCTCTCATCTGCATCCTCCTTCAACTACCAGAATTTTCTTTTTTCCTTCAAGTCATCCAATATTTGAATCCTCCGTTTTCCTAAGTTCTTATTTCCCTCATCCTCTCCTTCTATGACGTCACACAGAAGAAAAATAATTAAAATGATTAAATCTATCAAACTGATCTAAACTTTAGTGTTGTCACGTGAATAATGAAGAGAAATGAAGTTTGACGTTATTTCTGGTCTGAGCGTAATCATGTATCTAATATCACAGTAAAACATGTATTATCTTAACATTAGTATTTATTTTCTGTTAAAAATATTACCATTCATAATCCAAAATTATTTTTTCTCAATATCTTTAATAAGGTGAGCCCTTTAGGTCATTGTATCCATTAGCACCAATTATAGATTTATCGAATTAGACCTGTATCATAAAAAAAAAATCAGAGAGTTATTCAAGGAACTCCCGTATCAATAATATTAGCCTGCAGAGGTTCTGCCTATAATATATACATTTACAATCTTCTGATTTATTTTTTGTATATTATTAATACTTTTTAAATATTTTTACGCTCTACTACTATTTAGTTATTTATTATTATTGCTAAGTTTTATTCTTATCATTATTGTTTACTATTTTTTTTATAACTATTCATTCATATATATATATATATATATATATATATATATATA
>CABFVZ010000634.1:200217-220706 GCA_902151445.1 Timema monikensis
TATAAGAGTTCCAAATTTTTTCACCCTTCTGCCATTCGTCATTTTAATTATTCGTTCCAAACATTATCTTTTGTAAAAGTGCTTAAGACATTTTAGATGATAATGATGACGGGTTTTAAATAGTTTTCTAACTGTTTTAAAAGTTCAAAGTTATCGTGCATGGACTATACCAAATCTTGTTACAGAAAGATATTGATGCTATGAAGGGGGCCTAAGCATTATAACCATTGTGAAGTTTCCTTATCAATCACATTATTAGCTTAAAAACAATACAATATATTGGTGAAATTTGTTTCTATAGAAACCATAATATATTATTAAATTTATTTTAGTTTGAATACAAGAACATGAAACATTTAAAGTGTCATCTTAATTTTAACTTTAAGGTATATTCCATTTTTTTTAAAGTCTATTATTTGTTGATAATAAGTACTATTCAGTGATGCTATGATTATGAAATTTACTTTTCAAAAATTAACAAGAAGCTGGAAGATTATTTATTGTCATGTTTTATCTAAGCGCATTAAAACCCAAGATCATCAGAGCACAAAATACTTTTCAGATGTTAAGCTTGGGCGTCCAAAAAATGATTTTGAGAATAAAGTAAGTATTCAATAATATCAATATCATCAAAAATCTATTTGAAAACAATATTATATTTCATAGTTATTTAAGTAAATAAAGTATTCTTATCATAGTATTATTTATATCTATGAATACACTAATTATTATACCAGCCAAACTAGCAAAATTCTAGCAAAATTAGGTGGAATTTCTGAATGTTTTACATATATACTTACCATTACGCCTTTCCCTTACGGGGTAGCTATTTTAAAACCTTTAAATTTGAATTTTTATGTGACAAACCCTAGGACACGTTTACTCTACAACTACCGGTACAGGTAAGTAAGCGTACACAGTTTTCAATAAAATATGGTTTGGTTTGACAGTGACAGATATATTGAGGCCGTAGTCTTAGCCTTTAAAAAAAAATGATTGTCTCTTTCCACACAAATTTGTATGCATTTGATATTTAGTAAGCTAGATTCTAGTAAGAGTAGCAATTTAGAAAATACAAGCATACTTTTTTGAGGGAAATATTGAAAAGAATGAATTATATTATTGATATTAATTTATAGGTATTGATAATATCTTTCAAAAGTGAAAGCTGAATTTCACATAACTTGACATATGAATATTTAAACATTGTTTTCGTAGCTTTTGTAGCTTTAAGAAAATATTTTTCATACTATAATGCTACTATACATTTTATCGCTTTTATAACTTCTCCAGCACTGAAAATATTCAGATTGACTGGACGGATAATAATGCGTGGATCATATAAAACAATTTTTAAATAAGCATTGATACAACTGATCAATTGGTCAATTTTATCGTGGAAACATGCCATTCTCTACAGATTTTTCGTAAAACTAAAAACTACAAGTTTTATAAATAATTTTATAGCGTATATTAAAAAATTAAAAATTAAAAAAAAATCATCATTAGAAATAGATCAAGAAGTAGTACAGTTCGAAATCGCCAATGAGAAAAAATCGAGGCCTTCTTGAATTATTAAATACAATGTGAAGGCTTTAGTTTATAGGGGAGTTAATTTATTATTTAAATAACTCTAACTTATTTACGTGGTCCTTATCAACTCAACGTCCAGGCTATCTCCCCATTTACAATAATGCGGTAAGGATAATGAAGTTATAATTTTAGTAGTATTTGCTTTAATAGAGAGTGAGAAACGATTTGGTAAAATTATCTCAACCAACATAAATAGGACTCCGACCTTCACTTACTGACAAACTAGAAATTAAAAGATTTAAACTCTTATCAATGTGCTATTTAGCAGTTATCTTTAAATAAGTTGATAACTACACACAAAGGTTGAATTTTAAGTTTTTGGACTCAATCTAAGGATTATATTCACTTAAGGGGAGTTGGATGACCCTATCTTCCCCATGTTAATTTGCACAACTTGAGATGCACTTTACCCAAAAAATATTAATATCATAATAAAAAAAAAGATCATGATTTTGTTAAAATTTTAAATATAGATTTTGTCAAAATTCGTTTTCATAAGTATGTAATGATTTTTTATTAACCTAAAAATACGCAAAAAATATGAAACATAAAGTAAGATATTTTCCAAATAAATAAAAAATGTACAAAAAGATGTGCTTAAAATGTTAAACTTAGACAAATAAAGTATTTTTTTTATGAAGTTGTCTCCTACGGTTCATTAGAAAAGTGTACCTTTATGTGGAATAAACAATTTTCTCAGGAAGCCCATTTAAAGTTGTTATCATTAGTTACTTGTAAACACTCGTTATGCAACTAATTCTATATTAGTGCATCCCAGCTCCATATGTAGGGCGATCTAGGCCCTTTTCCTCTTAATAAATATCCTCCAACCTCCTTTTGGTCAAGCTGATCCTTTGGAGACAATTTTTTTTAATGTCTTTGATTACTTTTTCCACTTTCTTGAATCATTGTTCATCCAATTTTTTCATGATTTTGATACAGTTTGTTCCAGAGTAAATGCCTATTATTTTTAAAAGCTCACATTACTATTTTTCCTTTATTGAAACTAGCTACAGCTTCATGCACTTCAAACTGTAAAGTGGTCTTCACGACAAATGTAGATGTTGGAGTCCGCGAAGAAATCATATTATTCAATGATTCGTTGGGACTTTGTTTCTCGCCATGTAAACATTTTTTAAGTAGATCTGAATGAGCTAAGTCCCTAAAAAATGGGCTTTATCTGCTTCATGACAATGCTTGAAATGTTTGTGTGTTTTGTATGGTCACACAGTTGATAGCCGGTGAGAATACCAAAAGTATCGGCTAACTATCTTCACCATTGGATCACAGCCCATGTACAGGAGATTCATTGGTAGAGGAAAGGTAGAAGTATTTAAGCCCATATATTCTTTTCCCTCTCCTCTAAATTATAAACATTCCTGCGAATAGCCAGTCCATAATAGGCTTGTATCTAATTTATAGCTGCCTCTAAGGGATATTCGTGCTCTCCAATAGTTTTACCGTCTGAAACCTTTGCTTCGACCTTATTTTATTAGGTGTATACCCATACGTTTCTTCACATGGCACACACACACTAATTTATCAATAAAGAAATCTGGGCCAAATCGTTGCACTCCCACAACAGAAGGAAAGAAAGCACTATCTCCATCCCCTATGTAATTATTATAGCGAATGCTGTACATATCTTGAGACTGCCTAAAACAGCAGCTGTACTGACGTTGTTTGACGTAAGATGAATAATGCGCTCTCTCATCAACATTCTCATAAAATATTGTTACACTCAACAGAATTGGATAAACTTATTCTTAAATTAAACCTAAAGATTTAATGAAGAGTTTAAGCTTAAAAGTAGAAAATATATATTTTCTACTTTAAAGATCATCCGACTCCCCTTAAGCGCAGCGCATATTCATAATAAACTACGAATAACTTGAACCTAATCTGTTTTGAATTATGAACGTCATCTCTACCAGAATTCAAACAGAGTTCCCCTAGATGTGGTGAATTACAAATATATCCTAGATTTTTTTTATAGCGACGTGTCTTACTACACGTTCGGTTTATGCGCTTTGACGCTCTTAATCTAACATTAAGTTGGGTCAAGAAATGTTAGGTTATATATTTTTTTAAAATATATTTTGAGTTAACTAGATAAAAAATTAGATTAAATTAATTAATATTGAATCGAATGAACCTAGATTACGATTATTTCTAATTTATGTTAGTTGAGATAATAGTCTAGATTTAATTGCGTAACGATACTAGAAGAAACTTGTCAAGTTAAATTATTGTAATTCAATAATTTGATCGATTTTCATTTAAATTTGTTTGGCCGCTACTTTTACCAATCTTAAGAGTATTCCTAGGCCATGAATAATGAGCTGAATAATATTATTATTATTAGCACCGCGTCTTACTACCCGTTTGGGTTATACGCACTTACGCTAATGTGTAATGGTAGGGTGATTGTGAGATGAAATGAAGGACCTACAGTTTAACGTGAAATCCGAACCACGGTGGCGACCTGGCATTCCACACATTCACAAGATGTCTTGTCAGAGGTGTAGGAAGGGTTTGGAAATCAGATAAATCTGTGCCGGGACTGAGGATCGAACCCCGGCCGCCAGCACAGAAGTCTGACACCTTACCCCTAGACCACCAGGTCACCGAGCTGAATAATAAATATAACATAAATATGGCCTCATGAATAGGGAATAAGTTTATAGTGTACCCCAGTTTTGCGCAAACTAGGTTGGAGCTAAAATATCAGCTTTGAAATTGGGATTTCTGTAAAAAGAATAAATGGTATGTTACACCATACAGACTCTTTCTTTTATCATAATATAGAGACATTTACTAAAAACTCATAAGATTTGTGAAACGAAACCATATACATTGTTGCAGAAACACTCCACCAAAGAGCATAAGCCAAAAAATATACACTTTTTCAGTAACATTGAGAAAAGAAGAACATCTCTGTCCACCGAAGAATATAATAAACCATTTTCATTTTCATTTTCAAAGATCTACACTGAACATTTATGTTTGTATATAGCTGCGAAATTATTGGTTTTATAAAATCATATTCCACATAATCGATCTTAATCATGAATTGTGTTATAGCGTATGAGTTTTAAATTATTTCAAATTAAAATATTTGTGAAGATATTATTAAAATAGGAAGGTTCTTCTTAAATACCCTAAGTTCTTTTTCATGGGAAAATTAGAGTTTACCCTTATTTATAATGTTAAAAAATATATTGATAAAATTTGTTAATTAATATATTTGAAGCTAGTTAGAAGACATTTTGTTGGGATCTTATTTCCCTTCAGTGAACAACCCATAATTTTAGAGTTAGATATCTAATTCCAAAATTACCTCAGGGGAGCGCCTATGAAAGCAATAGGAAACAAGTTTAACCTAGAAATGTAAAATGGTTTAGACCCTAGGCTGAGATACATACACACTGACATAAAATTTTCTTTATCTATTGATCTGTAGTTAATATATCAATATACTTATTCTCAAATTAAAATATTTACTATAATATACAATATAATCAGTAATTATTAAGTCTAAACAAAAATAATTTACATGTAAGTAACATACATTTATCTAATAATCAACAAACAAATTTCCACCAGTTACTTTGCCCAAAATATTCCTATAATCCATGTCCATCAATAAATATGATCATTCAACCTTCCCTTATTTTTATATTTTACAAATTCAGATTTTAATCGGTATTTTAACTTTACACAGAATAAGTTAGAGTGATCAGGCACTTGATGAGCAGTCTTTAAATGATAATATTATGTGCTTTATAATTATGGTTGGGTTTGCAAATACAAGGAGAAAGTTGACAAACTTTCCTGCTATATCAGATTCACTCGAATGATAACATTGAATTAAAATACCCTCATCTGCAAGAATAATGATCAGCAATATTATTATTAAACTTATGATAAACAACCAAATCGTTTCAGCGCTATAGCATGGTAAAACTATGAATATAGCAGTACCAGAATTATAAAACCACGGAAACAGTTCTTCCAAGTGAAAAATTGAACAAGTATAACCAGGTGGTCGTCAAGAAATAATCAGGAAATGTCTGCATCACATATATCCGTGGAGTATTGGTAAAATAATCTCCATGAAAGCACATTATCACTCCAATTAGACAAGCTGTCATCAGGAAGACCACATTAAATCAGTTTTGAAGTACACGCCACATTCATTTCCTTAAAGATGGTAATCTAAATCCATAATTTGACCGAGTCCACCTGCTCTCATTAAGGAAAGATTCTATACAAATAGTGAGAAATTGGTCGGCTATTGGGTCATCTTGCGGCACTCCGCCAGCACCGAGATTAGAGCAATTAATACATCTTCAACTATTAAATATTATTGAGACTTTAAGAATAAGGTACTGTATGAACATACGATACTTTGTTCTGATCCCAAATTTGGACAGCGTCTAAAGCATGTAAGGGTGTTCAAGAGGGTCATATTCACTATTCTGATCCAGGGAAAGTACAGAAAGGGGGATATTTCTGATATTAGTTACTGAATAACATCTCCTATAATATGCAAGTTTCATACATGTACCATTGAAGGATGAAAAAGGTCTGGGAACTATGAATAACATTTGGGAGAATGTCTTTCACCCTAGCAGCTAAGATTCTAGAAACTTTTTGTTTTATGGTCAACATTAAATAGTAAAGTTGGTCTTCAATTATGTATTATGTTTTATTCCAGTCTTTAGGAAGCAAAATAAGAACAGATTTATTCGTTGATGATAACCTATCAGATTCCAGAACATGAACCATCATTAAAAACATTAGTCTAATTTAATTCAACAAACATTTGTATAACTCACATGGTAGACCATCAAATCTGGGAGTGTTGTTTTTATTGAGTTCACAAACTCCTCCAGTTATTTTCACTAAAGCAATGCTGGAGTTACACATATACTTTTTATATTCAGATAAGGAGGGAAGACAATTATACATTTCTGGAACTATAACATAACGTGAAGAAAAAATTTCTTGAAATGTTCATAAGCATAATTTCAAATTTCGTTGGGGTCCGACGTTATTTGTCCGTTTATAGTCAAAGAAGATGTAGAAAGTTGAGCAGGACGTTAAGAAAATTAGTGCATGTGTATTCGTATATTATCGGGAGCGCTCAACCGATTGGATGTTAATGGTCATACGACTGTACAGTTTTTTAATATATGATTCACAAATATGAAGCAAGTCATTTTCATCTACATTAAAATGAATTTGTTGAGCCATAACTATCATTCATCTATTTCAGCGTAAACTTTGATCTTTTCTACAGATAATCGCATAGAAACTCATATTTCTTCTGAATTTAACTTGTCCCACTACAAAAATGGGTTTTTACTATGGTATGTTTTGAATGAAAATTGGTAATATTTCAAGTAATTAATTTGTGTGACATTTTTACTTACTACAATACGCCTGTCTACGCTTTTTTGCATCACATTTCAGGATACATATACACACTAAGTGGTCAGAAAAGGATGGTACTATTTTTGTTTAGATAACAGAATAAAACAAAATAGGATTTACATAAAGGTGGTTTAACCATGAACGAGGCATATTTTTCATGAACACCCGTGTATGTGAAATCTATTTCACGAGGATGACTATGTTTCCATACATCAGACACTTTATTAAGTCAAACTAGGCGCTAAAGTGCCTGGTTAAGCTCTGGTTGAGTGTCAGTACTATTAAACCGGTCTTCTGTTAGAAGAGTTACGTTCCAATCATCGGACAGAAACACATGTTCTAAGACGCTAAGGCGTTGTAAGTATCGCGTCAAAACGCTGACCCCAAGGATGGCCTGAACATAATATAGAGGCATTTATATATTAACAAAATGGTATATTTTACCGTGCATTCTTAATGCCACTGTTTCCAGTACAGTTTATCAGATAACCTCATGGTCTATATATGATATAATTTCAATTAGTACCCCAGAGCTAGCTTGAATTTAAGGGACGATAAAAAAAAGTGAAAATCTGCTAGATGGTATGACGTAGGTAGTGAGATCAAGTTAGTTTTCTGAACACACAATATGTCTACTCTTGCACATTTTGAGTACACAGAAAGTACGTACTGTTTTCCATCACTGTGTAGTCTCCATGGATTAAGGGTGAGAGCACAAACAATTAAAATAAAAAAAAATCAAACATATTATCTTGGTGTACCCAGTATTAATTAAATAATAATTTGAAAATTAATAACATGCTTCATGCAGTCAAACGCATCATGCTTCGCTTTAAATTGTTATTTCAAACATAGGACAACGAAGCCTTCAACATTCCTGCAAAGTCTTTATATTTTGTTGTGAAATCACGTGCAACTGCTGCAGTGTTTTTAAAACCACTAATTTTTTTTAGAAAAATTTGAAACGTTTCTTTATTTAGAGAACATTGTTTGTTTTAAAAATTGAATCTATGAATTTGTTCATCAATACTCAAAACATATTTGACTTTTTATTTTTATGCCTGTGAGATTGAAGAAAATTTTGACACAATGGACCAATGATAATCAGAGTCATAATTATGTTATAGCACTTGACGCTATAAATAGTCCTCACTAGCATAAATTGACTACTCAAGATCATTAATTGATCTGTTCCTGCCAATAGGATTGGTACCAATAGGTTGTATTGAAAAGTCCCTAATAAAATCCTCTTCATCCATGTGAGAGTCACTCACTTTATCGGTTGACATTTGAGCACACTGTAGTACACTATCAGTTTCCACTCTCCCATCGCCTGAAGAACTGTATGTGACACCACCTTTTCGTTTTTGTTGTTGTTGTATCTCTGAAAGTGACTGCTAGCGATGTTTAGGGATAGTCAGTATGCTACCAGTTGGTACATAGTCAACAGAATGCACATTAACTGGTTGAATGGGGTCAGCGCTGTCTCTAGCCTCAGTCAACCGCCTCATTTTGCTAGTGCCAGCAACATCACTGAATATAACAAATAGTTCGGCGAGGCTCACTTTACCGCTTGTTGGCCGTTACAAATTCGTTAGCAGCAAATCATTTGTAATATCTGGTGTGACATTTGACAGCAATACTTTAGTGGACGACATACCAAATATTCGACGTGGGAAAAATATATTATCTATGGACATTCCATCATATTCTAACATTTTGCCCTAACATTTATTATAAATAATGATTCAAGAATATATTGGTCATACTTGACACGATTTAAATATATATTTAAGTGTAATACTGCTTCTATGGATCATTGTGTGTACCAAGTTGGGTATAAATTGTACAAAGTTTAATATTTTGTTGTTGTTAGGAAAAACATTTTTTAAAACATTCTATATTTAAATTTATATTTTCCTAATTTTGAGTTCTAAATGTTTCTAAAATATTCATTTTTTTAAATTAGGAACCCCCCGGTAAGTAAACGGTTGACAGAAGAATGTTTAATTATTAATTTTTAGAGTTAATTTTTCTTCATAAGACAAAATATTAAATCTTGCTCACGATCTGTACCTTGTTAGTAAACAAAATATCGATATTTTTTCCATACCACACTAGGACGATTGATTTTTTCTTTACGAATAAAGTGTATTTAAACTGTATCACTTGGGCTTACACATGGCATGACGATGAAATTGGTCAAATTGCTATAAAAATTGCATATAAAAAGACGATATTTTTTATACTCTAGCTATGCCGTAGTTATGATAAATGGATATTACCCTGGATTTGGAATGTTTTTCAATTGTCTATGATTTATTGAAAAGGAAAGTATAGTCCTAGCGTGTGCGTGTTTCAACCAAATCTTATCCAATTTCGTTTATCTCTCGTCTTTATTGATCCACGAATTACAACTTTGAATATACTTAAGATAAAAGCTAATTTCTTATGCTAAATATCTATAATTTATTCATTAATTTTATATTTATTTACTACTACTACTTGTTATTCCCAAATTTATTTAAATGCACATTATTTTAATAAGTATATTAATTTGTTTAAATTTAAACTAAATCCCTTATTTTGGTATTTCCAAGCAGTAATAATATATATTGTTTTAATTTACCTTTATTTTGATATCAGTGATATATTTATCTCGTGACAAATTTATGAAGCAAAATTTCATATTTAAATCATCAATACCTCAAAAAAATACAGCTTTGGTTGGCTATATTGAATAAATACGTTATGTTATACATACATACCATTACATAACCATTACATACTCATTACATAACCATTACATAACCATTACATTTACATTCAATTTACATTACATACATACATATAAATAATCACTCCATTATTTTACGAGGTAGGCAATAATTTAAGCATACAGCTCAAAAAACAACTCTGTACTTAATGCATCCTCGCTAACTTTATCCACAATTATTTATCCTCGCATACGTCCTTCACTTCAATAACATTAATGCATTAAGTCATTCACGCTCTTATATTTTTAATTCTCTCAACGTTTATTTATATTCACACATTCATCTAAGACATTTAACCATTCATGAGCTACCTCTTCCTTTTGATCCGCACACTTTACCATAATTTATTTGATTCATTACACTCATTCTCCCAACATTTCAAAACCAACGTAAGACGCTTCTTACATAGTGAGCTATAGGATTCTATTTATAACCACACTTCCTTAGCATCCATTTATTACTGACTCTGTCCATACGAGTATTCCCACATACATTTCTTAGATATCTCATACCAACCACACTCATCTTGATCTTGAGTTTCTCCTAATAAACCCATGCTTCACAACAATACAACAATGTTGACGTTAAAACTACCATCTTTGCCTTTATATACCTTCCATTCATGCTACTGTAAAGTTAATTTTTCACTAAGTAATCTTTCATGGCTCTACAATCTTACTGTGGATTCACTCGTTCACCGAAAAACATGCGCATAACAGAAACGTGACAAGCTCTAAGCCAATCACAAGATTTCTGTCTCATCGGCATGGGCAGCTCCGCTAAAGTTCAACTCATCTCTTCTTCGTCAACTCTGTCTGAAATGTTCGGCACAGGAGAACCAATAATATCTCTGAACAAACCACCTCAACTCAGTGCGCATGCGCATTTTGACAACCTATACGCTTTACAGTCAAAAGCAAGCAGACAGCTTCGTTGGCCACTGTGTGGAGTTTTGAAATAACCCATTAATGGACAGCGTGTTATCGATGTATTGGACTATGCCATGACACATCGTTGTAATTTGACAACATTCATCTTGACAATGATATAAAATATATGATTTTGTATCTACTAGAAATACAATATGTTGATAATCAGCTTTTTTAAGTTAGCGTTGCAATGCATCATGGGTAAACATAGAGCGTGTGAATTGCTGCATCGCTGAGGCATATTCTGTTGGGTTTTTTTTCGTTGAACGTGGGAATTAAGCTCCATCCTGTAATTTTTCCGCTTTCACTTTTACTTGCTTAATGATCTTGCACTACTTCATAAAAAATTCCTACCTAATTTATATGTTGAGATCACTAGAAAGTGATCCGCTCCACCTTCGGCTACATGCACAACCCTGGGTTTCTTTACTAAACTTACAAGTTTCTCATCATACACCGCAAAATGAATTAGTCTTTTCAAATCGCCTGTTCGCCATGCATACAAGAGATTAGCTTTGTGCTTAAATCATGTGTTCAACCAAAATTACACTTTTTTTTCTGAGCTTATACTCACTAACTCATTACCATTTCCATTTACTCTGTCATAACCATAACATCCTAACATTATCTCTGAACTCTCTCTTTGGCTACTCAACTATTTAGTTCATATCTCTACACAAAATAATTTTTTCGCCCAGTTCATATACATTCAAGACTTAACTAAACCAATTCCAAAACTCCACTCTCACATTCTCGTCTTAGCCCTCCACCAGAGTATAACCAAGCAACTAACATTTATTCTATGAATGCCTATTTATTACGTATCCATATACGTCTAGAATCTGATGACACCAACTCATACCATTTCGCAAACAGATTTTCTATTTGACATATTATTAAGCCTACTTCCAGACTTTTTCTTACCCATTTATCCATTTTATATTGTTAGATAAATAGTATATAAACTATAGTTTTATCAGCAGTTATGTCAATAAACTAACTTCTGCAATCTCATATCAAACTTAACCTTTTAAGCCAATAAACAAATATTAATTCATTATTTTATGGTTGGTTGGTCAGCTTATAGTTAAAGAAGGCGGGGGAACAGGTTTCTAGTACAGTCCTGTCAAATCTTGCTTACTCAGGCAACAAACCAGGAGTCATCCCTGTAGTCTATGAACATATTTTGAAATGTTTAAATTAAAATATGACATCTGGGCACGGGAATCGAGCCCGGGCCGGAAACTTTGGACTAGTACGTCATTTCTCTTTCTACTGAGCTATACAGGAATCAACCCGTACTGAGAGCTCAGTAGTTAAGAGCATCGGTGAAGTAAGGTGTAGCAAGCCAAATATTCCGAGCTTGATTACAGTATCCAAATATTATTCATCAATTTAAAGAATATGCTATTTATACGTGACTCTAGCCGTACTTATTAACTTTAATAGTTTGCTTATTTAATCCATAATTTAAAGTGTTTATACACTTGCCAAATATTTTAATATATATACAGTATCCCCAAGGCTTCTTTGGTGCCGACTGACAGCTCACAGCTGACATTTGACAGCTTTAAAAAGTTACCAGACCAAATTATGTATCCCTACGCCGGACCATATGATCTGCAAAAACATGTGTTTAGCAGATGTCACTTTTGACAGTCAAAATTTAGGTATATACATAAATGTTGACTGTCAGAAGTCAGCTGTGAGCTGTCAGTTAGCACCAAAGAAGCCATGGGGCTACTGTATATATATATATGTATACACAGTTAATAAATTAATGTTTAGTAATACTTTTATTGTTTGATCTAAAACTACCAATGATACAAATATATTTTTCAGTATTAAAATTAGTTTAATAGGTCCTCAAGTAAAAAATAAAAATATAAACATTTAGTTATAATGTATTGATGTTTGGTGTCAATAGTTTAATCTATAACTAAATCTATTTTTTATTTCATACTTCAGAGTAAGAAATGTTGTAACTTAAGCAAACTAATTTAATACCAGAACATGTATTAGCACGTTATATTTGCCATGAACATGAAACGCCCTGCCTCTCCTTTTGTTCAAATATTTGTTGTAAACGTAAGCTTCCCTAATTGAATTAATTTAGGGTACAGTATTTTTTAAATCATGAATAAATATATGATAAACAGGGAAACCAAACAGGATGGATGACGGAATATATAGTACGATCAGCAACAGAATCAGACAGGTCAGGAATACTGAAACTGATGAGAGCTATCTTTTTTCTACACGAGCCCTTCCTGGTGGGGACCGGTTTTTGTAAGGAGCATATCACCCCTCAGCTGGAAGAGTACTGCCTCTCTTCACTTTCAGAAAACACCAGTTTAGTTGTCACCACGAAAGATAACAACGAAGAAATCGTGGCCGTTTGCATTAACGCTACGGTGAAGGAATACAAGGACGACGAACTATCAAGGATGGTGAACTTTATAGAATGCGAGATAACGCTGTGCGTCCTGAAATTATGGTTTGAACTTTACAGTAAATCAGATATCATGAGGAGGTTCTCGGTACCCTACTTTTGGGAGGTTAGATACTTGGTGACGTCCCCTAAGGTAAGAGGGCTTGGTATGGCCAAGAAATTGACGTCGTTAAGTAGAAACATCGCCAGAGATCAAGGATATCCTCTGATCTGTTTATACTGTACCAATCAGCATAGCTCTCGCCTTGCTCATGGAATGGGCATGGAGAAAGTGTGTTCTATCAGTTACGAAGATTTTGCGAGGATACACTGCCCCAATTTTGAGGTACAGCCCCCTCATGAAGAGGCTACGGTCTATATACAACGTTTCAAGTGAGTCAACTTAATAGCAATGTGACTAATTAAATATATGTCTTTTTTGAAATAATGTATATACATCTGAATAAAAAATCCAACATTCGTAAGAACTGTTATAGTAATATTTTACTTAATCATTTGAACATTATCAAATTAATGTGGTTTATGAATCAAATAGCCAAAGCTATTATTTATGCTTTTTTGTGGGGATTACTCCACCTAGATATCATATTATGAAAATTGAAAAATGACACCTGGACACGGGAATCGAACCCGGGACCTCTGAGTTAGTTTGCCAATGCTCTTACCACTGAGCTATCCAGGATTGCCGGGTTTGATTTCCGTGTTTAGGTGTCATTTTTCAATTTTCATAATATAAAACGGTTTAGTTTTAAACATTGCCTATCTTTTTTTCTTAGTAAAATAATATTTTTGTTTATTAATAGATTTGAATTTAGATTGCTGGCATTATATTTCAAAATATTAAAAATGAAGAATTTCTAACGTTAGCCATTCGAAATGGCAACTGTATTTGTCAGTATGAATCTTGCGTGACCAATTTTATCAAGTGTCTTCCTAGAAAATTGAATGATCTTAGATTAATTATATACTAACATTTTTATAATATAGTTACTCTAGAGGAAACTTATTAAATGGATATATTAATAGACCTTCATATAATGTATTCTTCCAAGTCGTTACATAATACAACTTCAATGCTAACTGTGAACTAGGCGTGAATAGAATTTTATTGACAATAGTTTAATTTGGTATATGAGCTATAAAGTCATTGCGTACTAGTTTGGATCACATGGGAACAGTTAACTTTATTTATTTTTGTCATAAGATCAAGTCCATATTCCTTGGTCGAAGGGTTAAGAATGGTAATCAATTAAGAGGACCTTTTTACTATAGTACAATGCGCCTTGAAACGCTGTTTTGTGTTTACGACATATTCAAACATAACATCTTGGTATTAAGGTTGATAGGCATACAATTTGTCACGGTTACCGTAATTTATCTTATAGTCCAGAAGATTGAATCAATAATTTAACAGAATTGTGCATTTTATAGGTAAAGCTATTGGTAATTTTAAGCGTTGTAGGCATCAACGGAATGCACTTTGAGCCACGATAGTATAAAATGGCGACTAAACCCTGCTTTCAGTTTATAACTTTTGAACTGTTGATACAATTTTATTTTACTTTTCACTAAGACAACAATTTTTGACCAATACCAAATGTTCTTTAAACCTTAAGAGCATTGCACAGTGATTAAAAAACTTACTATCTAGTTTAAAACTGAATTTATCTTTTCAATAACTTTTTTATAATTTACTATATCACTTTTGATCCTAGACTAAACACAATATCAAATTAAACCAGTTTTCCATCAATGTCTATAAGGTCGTATTTTATCTTAGAGATTACTCAGGAATCACTGTCCAAAACCAAAATGTCAGATTCATAAAAATAGTTTTCTACGTCTAAGTTTTTAATGGATCACTCAATTGTTTTACTAATTTTTATTAGTTCTAATCATGTTCATTGACAAGTTTACTTGTATAAATTAAAATTAGATTAATTTCTTATTCATGCCTATTAATAATATAATTCATTGGCATTTAACATACGAGTAAATACAGAAATAGCTGAATTTTCCTTTTTAAAGGTTAACTGTAAAACATTAATTTTATCTGCGTAGATTTAAATATCACAATAATTATGGAGTAGCATATAAAGTAATATTTATGGAATTTTATAAATTAATATTTAAAAAAATACTTTGAAAAATGGCAAAGTTAATCAGTCTTGGCTCAATTCACCAAATAAAAAGAGATAATTGTAAGGTAAATCCTCGTTTACGCATTTGCACAACATTGAAAATGAGTTTTTATTTACACTTTCATCTGATTATCTCTTGAAAATTTTCACCAGCGGTGAGGTTGCGTGATTCGTTTTAGTTGCCAATGTGAATATTGTGAATCTTAATTCCACCCAAACATCGCCAATTAGGCAGTTCTGGAGCTGCTTTAAGAGCCTGTAGTCAGAAATGGCCTGCCCGGTAAGCTACTCTGAGGACATGATGATTAAAGGCATCAAGCGTAAGTGGAATGTTATCCAAGTCTAAATTTTTCTGTGAAAACAAAACAATCCTGGCTTGGTTTATGGTTCCTTCTTAGCTATTGTCTAGTAATAGAATTTTTAAAAAAAATCAATAAAAGGCATGACAGCATAAACCTCCTACTGAAGGCGATGGGTGGATTTACCATTTTGTTTAGCAAGTTAGTTTATCTCTTCCTGATAAATTTAGGTGATGTCCCAACCTGTTAGGGCATGGAGAGTTGATATAGCTTTGCATCTTTTTCTTCCTAAATCTTCAGCTATTTAAAATTTATTAAAAGTGCGAAAGGTTTTTCCTGTGCCAAAAGCAAACCACAGATGACAATTTAGAACTTTTGAATAATACAGCGCCAAATCCACAAAATCCACATCTACACTTTTATCAGGATTCTCTTATGCCCTTCTGCGTCACCATGAGCTGCATGTAGAAAGATCCAGGAGTCTGATTCTTCATTTGTAGAGGGTCCTAGCACCCCATATTGTACATCTTGAGGGATCTGAGGGGAGCATAGAATTATTTACTCTAGAGTACGAGTGTGAGTCTGACAAGAGGGTGAGACTGGTTGTAGACTGGCTATAATCGAGAATATGAGAGTGGACACCAAACACATTTTTAAATTATTATTATTATTATTAGCACCGCGTCTTACTACCCGTTCGGGTTATACGCACTTACGCTAATGTGTAATGTAGGGTGATGGTGAGATGAAATGAAGGACCTACAGTTTAACGTGGAATCCGAACCACGGTGGAGGCCTGGCATTCCCCACATTCACAAGATGTCTTGTCAGAGGTGAAGGAAGGGTTTGGAAATCAGATAAATCTGTGCCGGGACCGAGGATTGAACCCCGGCCGCCAGCACAGAAGTCTGACACCTTACCCCTAGACCACCAGGTCACCCATACATTTTTAAAAATTAGTAGCTTATTTGATATTGAATACTAAGCACGGATGTACACTCCATATACCTTGAAATACCTTGATGGACTTCACTATGATACTATCTTATAAGCGATACCATAGCGTGACACGATCGCTCTAGTCTCATCCAGAGACGGCCGTATCTTATACAAGGTAGATAGACAAGACAGGATATTTGCAAAAGAAAACAAATAACTTTAAAATAACAAATCAGTTTAATGGTAACAAAGCAAAGTATACACATTCAACAGCTACAGATCACAGTCCAATATTCCATCTCACAACCACAAGTAGGACGGGTTAAGATTGTCATTAGGGAAATTGGAAGATATATAATCTGATATAATCAGTTGATAAGACAGTGGCGTGATGCGCCTGCACATAAGAAGGACGAGTCTAGCCCTACTTGTAAAATTATTGCTTAGCATAGAGTAAGTTCCGATTCAGTGTTTTCGACCAGGTTGTTGGGTGCCGTTACAGGGCCAATGAGCCTAAGCCAGACAGAAATACTGACCCATGGGTTCATCACCAAAAGGTTGTACTTGATCTTAATACAAATCAACTATTAGACTCTAGTCGTGTCTGACGGGCAGAAATTTTGACAGGTTGAGAACCAAATGTGGTGCATATTACCAACATTTAAATACTATTAAACACGTGCAGTGCCTGTTGGACAGAAACTTACACTGGTTGAGAACCAAATGTGGAACATGTTAACATACAAAAACTATTAAATTGGTTAAGACTGCCTAACCTCGGACTGACTTAGGAGCCCCTTCCCCTTCTAAGCGCACCGTTGACTAAACATGGTCTAGCGGGCTTGTGTGTGGGAACATTCCCACCTTGAAATGCAGGTCTTAAGCAGCACGCAGAAAAAAACATTCACTAAATGGCCCCACAATATGGTAGCCAAGCCATCCAGTCCTTATAATAACTTATTATGTTAGGTGAGAGTAGAAATTCCTCTCGGCTAAGCACAAATGCCTCCTAAACTAGCTATAAGGTGACTGGGCCTCCTATTCTTCACGGAGAGAGATAGTCTATTAGGTACTCTACATCTTCCGACGGTCTGGTCGGTCTTGCGGCTGAGGTGCTGGTTTGGTAAATAGACGTCAAAGAATCACAATCTCCGTCCACGCGTAGAACCATTTGATAGATAAATGAGAGAGCTCCTCTCCCCGGCGAGCCGTGGAGTTTTATAGCGGCTGTTCGAATAGCATCATGGGAAAGAAAGAAGAAGGGAGGAATCATCCCTCTAGCTTAGGCCGATGACGTCATCCATGCCAACTAACTCTAACAGACGAACAGACCGCCCGCCTCCATCAGTTGATTTGATAGCTTCAGAGAGTCAAGTGCAGTGTAGGTACAACCATGAGTGCGGCGAGCCCATCCAATGGCGCCGTTCATGCTCCCCGAAGTATCTGAGGCGAGGTATGTAACATATGGATAATTATATATCAATGGTCTAACATAAATATATATTATTAGAAAACCATAATTATTTTCCTTCTTATTTTTTGAGCAGAGGTAATTTGCTACAAAAATGGGTAGTATTGAGCTGAGTCGATTAGCCCGTTACAAACGGAATAATGCAAGATGAGATTGCTACCTTACAGGCTAAGCGAGGGTTACTTTATATTTATTTGGAACCATGGAGATTACACGAGCGGCTGACGTGATGTTCCAAAAATGTGGTTATTAAAGATAATTAAAACAGGAGTGACGTGTCTTTCGTCTTAGGATTATTTATAAATCATGCATTGTCTAAGGAAAACATTTCCATTTCTAACATAATTTTAACCATGGACTAATTGCATATTTTCCAGAACTTATGATGATAATTCCGAGGAGCATGTAACCAGAGGTGGTTAACAAAAACGTTTGCTATGCTATTTTCTCTTTTATTGGAGGTGTTCCGGTGTATTTCACCCAGGGGTTGTGTCTGGTCATCATATTGTCCCAAAATGGTTTACGTCATGGAAGAAAATTACTGTTGCATGCTTTGATTCCCTTAAACATATAGTAACGTAGGGAGCGCAGGACATGGGAGGGTCACGGGCCGTTCACACGTGACCGTGTGAACCACGAGCTCTTTTGGGGATATTGGGGTATTTTGCAGGTTAAATATGAATTAAAATACTCGCAGATCATAAAGATTTTTATTATTAAAAACATCACTCATGAAACATTCACAAAATTAAATATACAACAAAACAATTCAAAAATTAAGTAGTCAAAGTAGTAGCTGTAAATTAATAAACAAATGAAAATATAATAAATAAAAATTCGCTGACTCAATGATAACTAAGCAGTTCACTGAGTTAAGAAATATTAGTTATTGTCTTTAGATGAATACACAAATGAAAACACATCAAATAGAATTACACTGAATTAATTATTAATAAACAGTTCACTGACTAAAGTAATATAAGTAATTGTTTCTGTATAAAAAAACAAATGAAACCATATAAGTTAGAATTATACTAAATCAAGTAAACAGCCTGTTGATAAAAAATACTGAATAACTAGTTAAATATCCACATATCAGTTTACTAAAATTTTCATTCCCACTACACCGCCACTGGTCCCTGCGCAAAACACACTATACCGACACAAGTCACATGAACATTGGACTCTCTAGTCTACCAACCAAATGAGAAGGCCGCTACCTACCTGCTAGACAAGGAGGGAGACAGAGAGAACAGGAAGCGCAGCGAGGGTAAGCAATGAGAGCACTCTGGTTCCACTGTTAGACACTAAGCTCGTTACAATATTCTATTTTTCACAATTACTAATTTAATATGCAGTAAGGTTTTAGTACTTTTCTTTTCTGGATTTAAATCTAGCTTGAATTGATTGGAAAGCTATGTGATGAAATATTTATGTCCCTATACAGTTGGACACCCAAATATAAAATGTATCGTGAGTAAAATATTTATTCGCGTAGTGAGCTAGGCCCTTAATAGATTCTCCAATTTTATATATTTTAATAAAAGGCATACACACTTTTCCATTACATTTTAAAAATTGTGTTTACTAAATCGTAAGATGAATAGACTAAACTTAATTCATAGTTCTAAAATAATCTAAACCTAGATTCATATATTCAAGAGATAATAAATGTATTTTGTGGCTGTATATTTTTGAAGCGGTTGTGGAATTTTACAAAAGTAGAATACAATCTAATACATTTTATTCGTGGCTGGCTTACCAACAAATATTTAGGAAGTTTCTTGGAATGGCGATCTAACTTTAAAACATAAAGTAATCAAGTCTTAGCTTCTAAACAGTTCAGATCAAATAGAAGCGTGGACATGAAGGAAGAATGAAACTAAGGGGTGGTTTTTTGGTGAAGATTAAACTTAGAACCTGGCAACAGAAGTTACTTCTCAACACCCCCTCTTTCATTTCGTATCTGTCCAACCCTCCTCCCGGCCACCCTGATCGCGAAGAAAAAAAAAAAGGTTTGCGTGGAAGCAGATCCCAAAGACTGAAGAGTCTGCGGATTGCCTTTTGCTCAAATATTGACAAAGAAGTCACAATGAGAAGTTTTAGTAAGGAGGAATATCGCGGGGTACGGGGTGACGGGCTAGTTTGTAAAACTGTTGCATTCGTGGTTCGAATAAACAATATTGCTTTGCCCTGGATTTCCCGCCCTTCGTATGTGGTGTGACTTGGAATTAAAAGAGAATCGTGATTATGAGTTGTTAAAAGAACGAAACTTTTATTTTTTAAGATTATACGTTTCGTCGTTTTACTTGGACTACAAAAATGTACTTTCTTGGTTTTCTTTGCACCTCATATTAGAAACTGTCCGAGATAGCCACATTTAATTAAATAAATGTAGTAGGGATGAGGGAAGTAAATTTGAGATAATATGTTCTTGCATTTTCATGGG
>CABFVZ010000634.1:228856-262181 GCA_902151445.1 Timema monikensis
GGGGGGGGAGTGGATAGAGGGGCACATAAGGTTTAGAGAGGGCTTTGGGGGCGCAATGTTAAGAGGCTTTATAGGTGCACTAGT
Source organism: Timema monikensis (assembly GCA_902151445.1). Lineage (NCBI taxonomy): Eukaryota > Metazoa > Arthropoda > Insecta > Phasmatodea > Timematidae > Timema > Timema monikensis. The sequence goes on from CABFVZ010000634.1 coordinate 228,941, forward strand.
TTTTAGAAGAAACAAGAAAAATATATGAAAGATAAAGTTTAATTTTATCACACTCGGGATGGGATATATTATAATAATACATTTTCCCCAAGCTATCTTTGAAGACAAGATAAGTAGATCTTATTTCTGAAACTATGTACATTCTATGAATTTTTGTTTTGTTTAAATAATGTTAAGATATACATAATCTACAATCGTAAGACAGCATTTATAACAAAAAATCAAAATTAACTTTTACTAGATTCTTGTGAAAAATGATTTTTTTACAATAAAGTTGACAGTTGATCAGCTGTCTGTACTTCTGTGTGACACATGAGTTTTCATCTACTCTGTTAACTTTATAATTTTTGTTAAGTTGTAGAAGGAAGAGGTCAAATAGTTTAAAGAATTTAAATATTTTAATTTTAAGGTGTTGAGTTAATTACTGATGCTGATGCGTTTTCATCGCTGCCTAGTAATAGTTGTGATTCAGAAAATTACACAGTCAATGGTTATCTTCCGTTCAGTTGTGAGAAAATAAACTAAAAACTCTGAAAATATCAAGCCATGATCAATATATACATTATTTGTCAAAAATTTTATCTTACAGCTTCCCCGGCGTTTGTACATCTTAAGTTTTATTTACCACATGGCCCGTTACGAGTGTGACACTTGAGAGATCATTTTCAACACTGAATCTAATCAAGAACCATTTTAGAAGAAACCTACAATATCACAGTCACTCACAAGACCTTATATTTTGGGTATTAAAATCGAGACAGCTTGGGAAACAGCTTTTAATCTGATTATTGATTTATTTGCTAAATCAAACTCCCGAAGAAAGAAGATTAAGATTTTTTGTAAAAGATTATATTCATAATTTTAAGCTTTTTTAAATTATTTCTAAAGGGCCATTTAATAATATATTTTATAGAAACTATTTGAATATATTGTACAATGGATACAGATTTAACTGTATATTTTGAGTTTACTTATTCCGGGTATTTATTCCGATCCATTGATTTTTCTTCAAATTGAAACATTTATTAGACCTATGTATTTAATATTTTATTTTAAAACAATATTTATGAATAAAATAAATAATATAATCATTTAAATTTTTTTTAAATTGGGAGTTTCGAAGTATAGATGTGGCATGATAATACAAGGGTTAGGTGGAAATGGAATTATAGGGAGTGAAATATTTTTAGCACTGAGGAGGTGGAAGGGTGGAAGGGGGGTAGGGTCAACCAAACCAATCTCTGCTTCTACATCATACATTGATTAATATAATTTATAGAATATCGTGGCCATTAAATTTGTTATGACAATCTTTGGGGGGGATGCATGATCTAAGGTGTTACTCTCACAACTGTTTAAGACGGGAAGATCAGTGTTCGATCCCGGTTGGCTGTACTCAGGATGATTTTTACTATATGGTTTTCCACTCACCCTCAATGCAAATGCAATCACACTTATTCTAAAGCAAACCTTCCTAATCAATAACACATTGATGTAATCAGTAAATAGGCCTAAACTCCTAATTGGTACTAAGACGTGTTGTTAAAAAATAAATAAATAGTTTGTGTGAAGTTCTAGCGGTGGCAACTTACTAATATTTTATCTTACAAGTTAAAAATCTAATAAATTAGGGGTTAGTATTAAAAAATGCCTATACATGAAATTATACATGCTTAGGTGTAATATTCTTGTATATAATTTTCAATCAAAATAAATCAAGAGCCATGAAGATTTTCCTAAACTGCTTAATATTAATGGCAAGACTTTCACTTTTTCCTACGGTGACCTGGTGGTCTAGGGGTAAGGTGTCGGACTTCTGTGCTGAGGGTCCGGGGTTCAATCCTCGGTCCCAGCACAGATTTATCTGATTTCCAAACCCTTCCTTCCCCTCTGACAAGATATATTGTGAATGTGGGGGGTGCCAGGCCTCCACCGTGGTTCGGATTCCACGTTAAACTGTAGGTCCTCCATTTCATCTCACAATCACCCTACCATTACACATACTCGTATGTGCGTATAACCCGAACGGGTAGTAAGTTGCGGAGCTAATAATAATAATAATAATAATAATAATAATTCACTTTTTCCTCAATATAATATACAACAATGTACCATGGTATACGGGAAATATAATAAATTAGGAAAACCTTTCTACAGTTATATTTGGTACGGTAAAAATAGAATCCTTGAGTAATGAGGTCACTTTAATCTATCGAAAATTATGTTAACGTATTAATTATATATTCTAAAGTATAATTCATTGTAGGTACTTAATATCTGATATGAATGAATTTGTTTTCAAATAACAATGAAACTATAACGTGTTACTGAAATACCATCCTAAATTTGGTTCGAGTAGCTTATCCTACATATACTTTCCAAATAGATTGTTCAATTACTTTGAAATATGTCCCTAAAAATTTATTCTAGTATAAAAAAACTACGATGAGCTTCACTTCAGTCTTTATATAAGGCGATGAAATATATCTTCTTTGACAACATTCTTCAAACCAGCTTATTTTTATTCTCTCAAGCAAAGGGAACGTTTCGTATTTGAGAATATTTTTGACCTCAAAATTATGTTGAATCTATACATTTTTTGTGAGCCCAATCCCAAAAAAGATATTGGGATTTACAATTCTGTCTCTCTGACCATGGGACAAGGCTTTGCTGAAATTGGTTCTAGCTTGATATTCTTACGTAATACATCAAGGTATTTTTTTTAATGTTGAGCTTAGACCCTAAATTATGTAGTTTACCGGTGAAGAATTTTTGAAAATTTAAAATATTTTGAAAATGGCTCAAATATTAAAAAAAAATTAGGTGTATATAGAGTGTTAGATCTGAAAAATTATTATACGTAGTCTGTTTTTTTTTTTGTGGAAAATTCATCTAGTGTATTTTAATTCTGGTCTTTCACAAAATAGGAGTATTTTTAAAATGGCTAAAACAATTTCGTGCAAAATGGGTATTTGTTAGGATTGTTGTATTACAAATAATTTATGTATTTGTTATTCCAAAATAATTATTTCATATATGTTGTAATACAAATAATTTATGTATTTGTTATTCCAAAATAATTATTTCATAGTTGGTATATTACTTATAATGAATTTGGGAATATAAATATAAAAACATATATTTAACAATTATGTTCAAAAATCGATATCTTGGGATTATTTTAATTGATAAATAAAAATTTCTGTTTATTTTTCTAAAGTAAATTATTTTAAGGTTTGTTTGGTTTGCGATTTTTTTTAAAGTTTGAATTTTTTTTGAAAATGGCCATAAAACTTTAGTTAAAACTAAATTTTGGTAATTTTTCATTGAAAAATATGTTTTGATTGTTACAAATTAAAATTTAATTTTAGTATAGTTTAAAAATAATAGATTTTTGAAATTCGGTAAAAATATTTGAACAATAATTTTGTTTAAAATTATTTACAAAGTGTGTTTATTCTAATCAACAAGATACTTTGTTTTTCTGAGGAAAACTTGCTTGGAGGAAAATTACTAAAAAATTATATTGTAATATTTTTTTTCCAAGCTATAGTACACAATAGTGTAAAGATTTTTTTATCACAACGTCTTATCACCCGTTTGGGTTATATGCTTATGTACTAATTACACTAATAGTTTTAAGGAACAAGGAAGGTTATGGTTAGAGCAAGTGTACCTACATATGCGTAGAGGAAGAGTTTAAACTATTTTGGGTAAAACCACCATCAGTACACCCGAACGAGACTCGAACCTCAATCTCCATTTCATCGATGGTCTAGTCTAATGTGAGAGTAGCACCGTAGGCTATGCAACCACCGAAGTGGCTGTTAAAATGTTGGTACGACTGTTCCTTACCATTTATTACATACAATCCGGGATACAAAATACATTTTATTCAATGTATGTTTCTTATTGTATTGTTTAATTGTCTAATTGAATCTGACGGTGGCAGCGTATTGACCCTCTTCCTCTTACGGTAATAGGACGAGCTACTTTATCGTCTAGCTCAGACATCAAAGTACCCCTATCTTCTTGTGGTGGTGACAGAGGGACATGGTTCAACACTGTGATGGCTCCTGTGTCCTGAATCATCCGATGTGCTGACCGGACGATTCCTGATTACTCCACTTCGTTGGATCAGCTCATCATGACACGTATGACTTCGCACATTGACAATTAGCTACCCTGAAATTCAGGGGCGTGGAAACAAAGTGGGGGGAGACAGCCCCACCCTAAATATTGTGATGGGTGTCGAAGGCGTCTTATTAGGGTTTTGAAGTAGACTGCTTGTGGACAGTGATTATTGAGATTAGATAAACGCATTTTTCCAAAAAAATCGCCTTTCACGTGTGTTAGAGGACGCAGCATACTACAATTAATAAAGGAAGTAGCTTCAATTACGGGGGCACCACAAGCACATTTTGGCCTAAGCTCTCCCAAAAATAGAGACCATTCCTACGCCCTTGTTTTATCCTATAGGTTATTTTAGCATTGTCCAAAATACACTTGATAATTCTTTATTATATCACCTTGTAGCACAGTATTTTAGAGTAGTTTCTTGATTTCAACATTATTTTGCTTCACTTGAAATCCATAATATGACTCCTTTCTTTGTGCGAGTTCGTGACCAAAACGTGACCTTTTTGACTGTTAACATAATTTTCCATCTGAAAATTTTATTTGATACTTTCAAACTGAATTGACGCTTAATAAAAATATTGAGTATTTACCCGATAAAGCACCCAGTTTATTGTAAGGATGTATGCATTTAGATTGATATGGTGCGTTTTTCATCGACATACTTCCAATGTGCTTTTGGCCTATACAATTGTACACTTCTTTGGAACATCTGATACCCTAAGGTTAATACATAGAAAATATTTTAATAATGTTGGAGCATGGTGAACACGTTTATATAAATTTAAATAATGTCAGTACTATAAATGATGTCGGGAGTATTTTTAATAATGTTAATTGATAGGGAACACCAACTGTAATGTTGAATCATTGTGAACATTTTCTATGGGGCTAGACCATGTAAATACTTTGCAATTAAATAAATTTTAGTGAAAACTGTATAAGGTTAAACCTTAGTGAAAGCTTTTTATTAAGTTGAATCATGGTTAATATTTTATTTAATGTTAAAACACATGAAATACCTAAATTAATATGTACTAATAAAAGATTTTTCCTCCAATATTAAAATTATGTAAATAATCTTTACATAGGTGATTCATAGTGGATTCATTTTTAAACTTTGAGCTACCACAAATAGCTTATTTAAAGATGAAACATGGTGAATATGTTAATTAAATTCAACTATGGTAAATACTTTCTCAAATACGAAAAATAGTTTATTCTTTATTTTAAGTTATAACATGGTAAATAGTTTATCCAAAGTTTAAACATAGATAAAACTTTATCTTAAACTATTAAACTATTATTATTAAAAACTAACTATTACACATTAAAAAATAATAGAACAATGGGGAATACGTTTTATAAAGTTTACCCAAATTGATGAAAAAGTTTATCTAACTTTAAAAAATATTGGAGAATACTTTCTATACATTTAAACCATAGTAAATGTCTCTAAGTTTAAACTTATTCTTAATATACCTATAGTTTTGGAATGTAATAAACCTGAATAATATAAGACACAAATATGCCTTTTAATTTATCTTTTTATCATTGTAATGAATAGAGAGCGTATTGTTGTTACACTTAGTGATATTGAAGCCATTATAATACTTGATGAAATACAAACGTTTACGGACATAGGGTCTCTTTAAAGAACACATTTAAAATAATGATTATTGCAATATTTTTTGTTTTCTACTTATATAACTTAAACTAGCATAAAGTACCTGGCATTTCCCGATACAGATAGTCTAGAGTAAAAATAGTAAAACTGTTAAAAAATATATATAAATATATATATAAATTATAATTATAAAATCTTAAGCTTAATTATTTGATATGAAAATAAGATATTGCAGCCATATAATTTTCTAGGGCTATAAATTATAAAAATATTTCATAGCATCGCATAAAGCATTGCTTTGTTCTGCTAGTCACTGGCTATACTTTTCCATGACTGGTGATTTAGCAATGAATCACCCCCTTCAATAGCCGAGTGGTCTAAGGTACATCTCGCACAGTGGACTAGACTGCCGATGAAAGGAAGATCGAGGTTAAAATCTTGATTGGGCGTGTTGAGGATTGTTTTTTCAAAATAGGTTTTCATTGTCTTTGCACGCAAATGCGGGTACACTCCATACAAATATAACCTTCCTTATCCACAACAAAAATCAGTAATTATTATATAAGTGGATAGCCCGAAAGATGTGGTGCTAAAATAAATTTAAAAAAAGCAATGAATCAAAGTGGGTTATATAAGTCACCATCATAATTAGGTTTGTGATGGCATGTTTGTTGATTAGTCCATTAAGGTTAGTACTTGGAGTATCATTGTATATTATTGAATTACTTATAGTCTTTCCATAAATATGTCGATGCATTTCATCAAAATTTGTTCTTTGCACTGTGTTATTTTGAATAATAAATTTTAAGTCGCCAATTGATAGAACCTTTGGAGTACAGCTTTATATAAAATACTAAGCTTACTTCGAAGAACAGACACATTTAAAATGTATGATTTTATAAAAAGGTGTTTTTATTAATACTAAATGTCAACTTTTTCAGCATTTAGCATTAAATAATAAATCTAGTATCTCTAAAGAAACAAATCTGAGAATAAACATTTTTCAACAATTCTCGACACGTGTCGATATACTGTATAAATTTTAATCTCTTATTTCATAGTGAATTCTAACAAAGTAAGATGAAACACTGTTTGAAATTTTGTAATATGAGAAATAAAAACTTTCTCTAGGAACCAATTTTAGTAAGAGTTATTCCATATGCAGAGCTGACATTTAAATTTATTATTTTAAAGCAGAAGTCGTTTCTTATATTTTCTACGTTCGAAATTACTACGATACAGCTTTTCTAAGAGATATTTGTGGAGTCATCAACAATTTATGAATATTTCATTGGACCAATATATAAATATATAGTTAGTTATGTTTTCTTATAAATCATCAAGTATTTATTAAGTCATATTATTTTCGAATACAGCCTCCAAGTCAAAGCAGTTATAAAAAAAAGATATATAATTTTAGTACTATTTAAAATATAAGGGAAACTTTTATGAAAATCATATAATGTACAAAAATAAGTCATAATTATGCAAATAAAATATTTATTAATAATAGTAGTCTAACCTATTATTGTGTTATGTCAAATAAAATTTAAAACCAACAAAATGTTTACCAAATTTTATTTATTTAATACAATAAACAGTGGATTCCGGTTGATTGGAACTACCGCAATCAAACAAAATTTTAAACAATAAGCCTTAAAAAAACATTCAAATGGAAGAGAAAGTTTAATTAAATGGAAGGAATGCGTGATTTAATAAAATAACACTGTATTTAAGTTATATTGGTACAAACACTTATTTTAAAATATCTAACGCTAAACAAACAAAATATACGTAATATGCTAAATGAAAATACACTACATATTAATGTTTGTATCAAGCAAAGTCTACACACTTATTAAAGAGTATTTCTTTAAAAAAGTGATAAAGGGAACCTTGATGTATTCTATTTATGATCTGCAACTGAACAATGTCGCCGCAGGTATCTAATGCTGATTAAGGATTGCCTTCATTACCTGAGTAAGTGACAAATCTTAACGAGGCCTTTTGACAGGAGTATTAAAATCATTTAAATGTATTATATAAAAAGATTATCAGTGGTCTGTTTGGTACAGTTTTTAATCCATGTTAACCCACAATACATATACATAATTATATACAGTAACTATTATGAGTGTAAACATACCGAAATTATAATTTCTATCATAATATCAAGACATAGAATAAACGCAGCATAATCATAGAAAAACTCAATAACTGTCTCAGCGCTGCTCTAATAATCTCTATGTTACGAGTGTATGCCCCATCTACATATAATTTTACAGTTTGTTGTTCAATCACGAGCTTAACTGCCCCTATTGAGCGGTGAGTTGATCCAATTAAGTGGAAAAAAAATCAGGCTAAATACCAGCTTTGTTTCTGTTCTTTAAATTTTATCCCAAATAAACGGCTTCCACAACTAACAGGACTCCACTGTATTTATTATTTTCTATAGGTATTTTTTAAAGTTTATTACTACTAACTAATATTGATTTACCTAACATATAATTTATAAACTTTAGGTACTAAGAATCTATAAAAAATATTGTGATGATAGTATAGTAAATCCTATGATTTAATTAGCAATTTGACTAACATGGCAAATAAAAATGTAACTAGGCATTGGAAACCACTGAAATAAACGTTTTAATTACCATCATTTTAGTTTGTTCTACTTTTTAATTTCAATATAGTGCTACAATTAATAAAGGTGATGTATGTGCAAAACATTATTATAATTTTCAAATTTTAGTATTTAATTTAAATAAAATAATAAATTTTTATTACGAATAAAGAAATTGAAAATGAACACCATCAATTAACATAAAATAAACGAACATATTTATTTTATAAATCACCATTTAATTACGAATCTCTTCTGTAGTGGCATTCAAAGACTTGTATGAAACAAACTATTTAACAAATTGGTCGTTAGAAGCTTTCATCTCCAATAAATCAACAGGTTAAACATACTATATTAGATAGAAATATATCAGTTTTATATGAAAATCCTATGTAGAAGAACCGAGGATTACAATATTTCAATTACTTTATTAAAGAAAAAAAGAAGGTTGAAAGATGTGTGGGAGGGATAAAAAAACGAATTAGAAACGGAAGAAGTATGAGGGTAGTGAGAGAGAGAATAAAGGTTAGAGGATGGCTTCTGGTAAAAATGTGGATACATTTGGTGGTGCAAAGAGAATCCAATGAAGAAGTAACATGGAAAGGGTAGTGCTGTGTTCAGAAGGCCAGAGGATTGGTGTTGAAATTACTTCTACCTCCCCCTTCTTGCTCATGGTCCCCCTTTCCACACAACTCTCGTCAGGATAGATGGGTAGAGCTTAAGATGGAACATGGGACGAGAAAGAAAGGACATGGAAATGTAACAGATTCCTACATGCTGAGCACTGTCATGACTCCTTTCACCAGTACACTCGGGTCACAGGAAAACTGAGAGATCATCGATAAAACCAGACCGAAAAAGTTAAATTCTACTTAAATATATAAAATACACCAATTAATTTTTTTTAACACCACACCTTACTACCTGTTCAGATTATATACATATGTACTAGCTACGCTAATTAGTTAGGGGTGAGTAAGGATAAATTTAGGAGAAATGTATCACACATTTGCGTGGAGGGAGAGTGGAAAACCATCTTGGGGGGGAAAAAAGCCCAGCCTCAGTACCCCCGACCAAGATTATAGCTACGATCTCTCTTTAAACGATAGTCTAGTCTATTGCAAGAGTAGCGCGGTAGACTACGAGGCCACCGAAGTGGGTCACGTCTTACTTTCTGTTCAGGTTATATGAATATGTACTAAATATGCTAGTGAGTTAAGGATGAGGAAAATTGAATTTAGAGGCAATGTGTCCATAATTGTTTGGAGGAAGAATGGAAAACTATTTTAGAGAAAAAAAACCCTTCAGAACAATCGAATGGAATTCGAACGCCACTTTCCCTGTCATTGGCAGTATGGTCTATTGTGAGAGTGACGTCTTAGACTATTTGGCCATTGAAGCATATAAAGTTTGTTAGGCGTGTTGTTTGAATTTTCTTACAGTTAAAAACTTTAGGAAAACTGTTACTAAAATGCCTTTCAAATATGGCTTGTCGCATCTAGTTGGGAAAACTTTTATTTAGTATCTCTTTAAACATTAAAATATCAGAAGAGATCAAATATTCTAATTCTGTTAGATAACTAATGCGTAGTATATTTATCTATACCTTAATAATTAAAAAGAAATAATTTTCATTATAATTAAACACAAAATTGAGCATATCTAAGGTATATGAATTACCAATACACACCTTATATAGTAGAACGGGCACAAACAAATAATAAATTGAGCTAGTCTTAGGCTCACCTCAAATCGAACTAAGGACCAACTATACCTGCAGTTGACCTTCCTCTAACTTAACATGAAGCTCAATCATAGTTTAATTTTACCAGATATAATATACTATTTAAATCCACTCTATGTAAACATTAAAAAACTAATTTAAATTTATTATAATATATAATTTTAACTCAATTTGGTATTGAACCAAAACGAATTGCTTTTTAAATAAGAATTTCCTGATTCTTTTCCTATTAATATGGCACAGAACATCCACTAGATCGTAAGTTGATTATTAATTTTCATTTTTCATATTACTTTATTTATTGATAAGGTTTATGCTTAAATTTGGTTTTATTTTTGTGATTAAAAACATATTTTGGAAATTTAGAACTAGCGCTTCTAATAAAATGGCCAAGAGGGCTGAGTATAAAAATTTAGGATTTTGAGAGGCACGATAAGGCATAAGAATGATCCACATGGCTTATAGAAAAGAGGTTTTGCTACTAGACATGTTAAAACATAAACATAGTAAAACGTAATATTAAATATTATTAAACTTTTTAAAAATCAATTAAATATACATATACATTTATGAGAATGTTATATTATTATTATTAGCACCGCGTCTTAATACCCGTTCGGGTTATACGCACTTACGCTAATGTGTAATGGTAAGGTGATTGTGAGATGAAATGAAGGACCTACAGCTTAACGTGGAATCCGAACCACGGTGGTGACCTGGCATTCCACACATTCACAAGATATCTTGTCAGAGGTGTAGGAAGGGTTTGGAAATCAGATAAATCTGTGCCAGGACCGAGGATCGAACCCCGGCCGCCAGCATAGAAGTCTGACACCTTACCCCTAGACCACCAGGTCACCCAAAGAATGTTATAAAATGCATTTAGTGAGTCAGATAAAATACAAAAGAAGAGTCAGTCACTATATAGAATTTTAAAACGAGATTTTTCATTGTTGGATTTGTGTATTTAAATGGTTTATATACAATATAGTTACTAAAGAGTTCTTTAATAACAAATTTTAAAACAATTTTTCAAATAATCATTAATAAAAATCGTAATTTCCATAAAAAAAATAAATGGTACGGAACTCTCCACTGACTTTCTCGATCTATATTTTTAAAATGGAAATATTTACTCAAAATTCGTAATATATGTGAAAAGAAATAACACATTAACAAACCCAAGCAAAAATATCACTATACTTACGTAAAACATTTTTTTTTGAGTCGCGGTTTTAAATTTAATAATCTTATTTTTAAAGAATTTTCTCATTTGTTTGTTTGGACCAATAAAAATGATCGATTTTGGGTCCAAAGAGCTCAACATTTCGTATTAAAATGTTAAGTTCCGATTAAAATTAAAAATTTTTTTTTTGTATTGCACATCCTAATGTCATCGCATTGCTACTAAATTCCACATATATAAATTTTGAAAAAACACAAATATATTTATTGAATTGAGTCTAAAATTAAGGAGATTGATCTTTGTTGTACAAACATTTCTCCTACGAGATTTAAGGAAAAATAACAAACTTTTTGAGAGACTTACTTGTACATAATTTCTCTATGGCATTACAGAATTATTGCGTTAAAACTTAGGTAGTATCGCTTTAAAATTAAAGATCACAAACATTTATTAATATATTGCAAATATCTCAGAAAATATTGGTTTTATAAATATATATTTAAAATAAAAGTTTTTTAGTTTTAATAGTACTACAATTTTGCAATAGTAAGTTATTTATTAACTCAAATAGATACGAATATAAGGAAGTTTTTGCTGCTGTAAGGTACCCTAAGAGTAGTTTTCATGGGAAAATGAAAAAAGCCATTTTATTTATAATCTTAACCAAATCCCAGATACGAATTTTAATCAAAATCGTTATAGCAGATTTTGAGAAAATCAATCTTTCTCTTTTTGTTTTTTACTAAATTACTCTTAATTTTAGGGTTAAACAAACATACAGACGTCATTGAAAAAACCATATCTTAAGATTTGAGGGGGTAGTGAGACGTCAACATCCATCAACATTTTGGATTAAATTTTTGTAACGGTCGCAATACTTTACCTTTAATGTTCGAAAAGTATATATATATATATATATATATATATATTTGTGTATATCTTGAAATTTACTGGGTTTATATAAAGATGTTTCAAATAAAATATTTTTTATAATAAATAGCTCTACATATTTGCAACGATAATTAATTTTATATCTCAAATAGTTTCGTAGATATGATAAAAAATGAGAAATTACGCATCCATTTTGTTTGGAATATTTATAAAAGTTTTGAAATGAAATTTAATCAAAATCGTTGGAGCCAATTTTGAGGATAAAAAAAAAATATTTTTGGCCCTTCAATAAGCTACCATTATTTTTTAGGGTTAATTATCCAATTCCAAAAAAATCCATCGGGACAACCCTATGAAAACCCTAGATACCAAGTTTTAGTCTGATCGGTAAAATAATGTAGGTACTAGTTGGAGTTACAGATAGACAGACAGACAGACACACACACACACACAGACGGAAATTCAAAAACTACTCTTTCGGATTCGGGGGTACATGAAACGTAAAGATTCATCAAAATCTCGAGTTCGATTCTTTGACGATCACAATACTTTCTCTAGCTGTAAGATAACGAGAAAGCAAAAGTTACATTCAACTTCCTTCGCCAATGGGTCCGTCAGTATCATCATCTGATTTGTCAGTTTACGGTAATTTTGTGTAAAAATCACAGATGTTTATAGTGAGATATTTTCTAAAGTATTTTATCTTTGATCCGTATGCAAATTCAGGTACATTTTATCTAAACTAGACATGATTTGTACCTATACAATTAAAGTAAATATGTAGATGATACTGATGAGTAGTAAAATGCAGTGAAAAGAAAAAAAATCCCCCACATTAAGTTATTTGAAATATAATTAATTTACAGATAGTTTATCTTATCTTTTACTTTTACTAGAAATATAATTACTAATATTTTATCTTCAACATTATATTAGATATTCATCTCTTTCTGACCATATTTTCATGTTTAAATCATCAGCGACAATGAACTGAAAAATAAACATTCATTCGTGTTTTGAATCTATTTTTTATTGAATATATAAATCTTATAATATTTATTAAAATTAAAATTAGAACATTCTAGCTTCGGTAACCGCATGATCTAAGGTTTCAATTTAAAATTAAACTGAACGACCGTTGAGGGAGATATGGGTGATCGAATCTTGGTTGGGTGTACTGAGGGTAGTTTTTCTTAATTGTTTCCCTGTAATCTCCACTCAAATACCGCTACAAATCCTTTTAAAATAAATCCTACTCCTCGTTTAGACACTTGCTAGGCTGGTACATATACATATGACCTTAATGACCCGGGAATTTAAAATGGCCGTAAATGGAAGAGACGATCTGTTAATTTTTGTGAAGTGTCGGCAAAGAAAATAGTAAAGTTAGTGCGGTTGGTTTAAATTCACAGGAGGACAATGTTTTATTCTGACCAAATTAGGTCATTCTTCGTAGCAATGTCTGTGCATTTCTTTTTAATTACATTTAGCACTAATTTTTATCAACTTATAAATATCTAAAAAAATTTATCATGATTAATTTTACAAAAAAATAAATAATTGTAAATTAAAGATGTGTTGAACCTTCCGATTTTATGTAAAATTATATTTAACAGCTTATTTATTTATTTGAGATAAAATGTTCACTTTTTGAAATGACTTATTTCATCAGTAGACAAGAATTTTTATGATAAAGAGAGAAAGGGCCAACCAATTTTTCCGGGAGAGATTTTTTCACATACTTTCCAGTGTTATTTTAACATGACACACTTGATATAAGACTGACAACTTTATTTCCTCTACAAAGGAAGCTGTGCAAAGTATTTTTATTGCTCAGTAAAAATCCATAAACCCGGGTTGGGTTTGAGCTCACGATCATTGTGTCGATCACTTTAACCTAAGGACACCAAGGTCAACAATAAAATATAATAATTTTATGAAAAAGATTTATATTTTTTAATAAAACAAAGGTTACTAACTTCAATGGACAATTTTTTTTAAACACAAACCAGTAGCTAAAGATTGTCCACGTTCGTTAAATTTGTTAGAAAGTAATTCAGTTGTCTTGTTTTTGAGGGGAAGTGGTGTGAGTTTTCCAGGAACAAGAAGGTTATGGGAGTTTGTGGACGACTGCTAGCTACTATCTCCTCCAAAGTCCCAGGTTTTCAGCGGGTGATGTACCCCTCGTAAAACACACCGGCACGTTTGTCGGAGATTTATCGTCCTGCTACGAACAAGGTATAGAAAGTGTGGAATAGAAAATGGAAAAGGGGGAAGAAGACCTTTCTGTTTCTACCCTAACCCCCTCCACCTCCTTCTACAACCCTTAGCTTCAAAGTCTCTGGACACACAAGGACATAGGACGCGAGCAAATGAAGAGATGTTGGTAGAGGAACCTTGGAAAAAGAATTAAAGGTGGGAGGTACAGGTTTGGGTGCTTTTTTTTTGGGGGGGGGGAGGTGCTTTTAAAGGGGGAGTACAAAGTAGAGAGATATGGACAAATTATAACAGTCTGGAGTTTGAAATGGCCTGAGTAGTCCACATCTAAAATCTTCTCCTATTTCCTTTTCTCAGGATCTCTTACTTAGACAAGCTATATTCTTTTTATAACCCCATATTTTTATTTCCGGTCTTGCAGACTCACTCTCTTTTATATTAACAATAATTTTTATTTGTTTATAAAATCTAATTAAGACTATTTATTTTAAATGTTTATCCTAGAAAATATTCTAATATAAAATATCTGAGAGGTTCATTCATTATTTAATTCAATAAATAAACTGTCCCGCTAAGCGAATGTGATTATTTTCCCTCTAAATTCTACTTTACTAACCCTTATGTCTCATTAGTGTAATTTAAAACTTAAAACTCTGATAGATAGTAAATACATTGTTTTAATAATTATTCATTTTCTTTGCTAGATCATTCACATTAGTAATATTATTATTCACAAATAACTAATTTTAAAATGCACTCAGTAATATTATTCCAGTATTATAACAGAAAATTAACTTCATTCTTTGTTAATATCAAGTTTATTATGATCTGTCGGTCTATCTTCAAAATAATCTGTACTATGACACTCTTCCAGATGGCATGGTTTTCTTCTGGTTGGGAAATACGTAATCAGTAAATAACAATTTATATCTCCTTACTCCACAATCTTCAAAATTATTATGGGAAGTGCGTCGTTTATCACTTGTCCCATCTACACTTTCAACTTAATTTCCTTCGTGTAGAAATATTCTATGGAACCATTAAGTGAGGATTTGGAAGAAATTTGTATAAATTTGAAAATATCAAACTCTACTTTGAGAGATAAGATATTTGCTGATTTAGATTTTGAGGTTAAGTTGAAAATTAGGGCCTTTTTCTTTTTCTTGGCAGGACATTAATTTAAATTATATCCAACCAATATTGATATAGACACTTTTTATTTCATTATTTGATTCTTTGATAAGTTCTAAAGACCCAAAATTGTTAAACTCTTGGATACGCTAACAGGTTTTATATTATTTTGTAAATGAGTGTACCCTGACACACAGTAAAAACACAATGTGTTTATATATATATATATACTAAATTATATTTTTACTTGGTAAACAGGGCTATCTTAGCTTATGTAGTATAAGCTACTTAATAGAGATTGCTCCAAACCACACCATACATTTTACAATTAAAACATGTATCTATGTATACTACTTTTGGATAAAAAACAGAGTATATTTTAGGAAAGAAGAAAGACTAAAACATGTTTAGTTTGTTCGTCTACTAAATCATGTCCTTACTAAGAGGATTATTTTCAAGGAAATAAACAGAATTCTACTTCGTTCCATATAAATAGGCTTACAAAAAAAACACATTCTATTATAAGTTATTTTATGTGAGCATAAGATTTACTCCAAACCGATAGCTTGGAAAGTTGGTGGAAAAAAAAAAGCAATGTAAGAAAAATGTTCTTCTCAATATCCCTAGAACTGATTCAGATTCAGAAAGAGTATATTCATTCAAGCGCAAACATCGAAAACCACATCGGACTCTGTTGACGTTGCAGATGGTAGATGAACTTGAATCGATGTCTTGGTTCTATCTGTTGAGGGCGACTTTGGGGGCAAAAAGAGTATAAAAATCCACATGGTTTCCTGAAATACTCATATAGCCCTTTAATTTATTCATAATTAATATTTTTGATATTTTAATATTGAACAGTTTATATTTTTAAAACATATATTTTATAGTTACCTAAATATTTTAACGTAACTTCAAAATAAATAAACACTACTACTGTGCATTAAAAAAAAAAGGATAACATTCAAACATCTATTATCATGGTTTTAAATATAATAATATATGTTACTTGCATCTTAATCACTGATTATTAATAGCTACGCTAAAGCTTCTTTAGAATAAAAGGAAACCTGTTTTGAGTAGGAGAAACTACTCAGCATAATGTTATGGAAATAACTTTCACTTTTCTATTGCTGATAATTATATTATCTTGTGTACACAATTGAAATATTACCTTCTTGTGTAATAATTTTACATACTCTCCTTGAAATAAGTTTTTATTCGAATAAGACCTGTGGAAGTATTTGACCAAATGATTTTAAAATAAAGTATGGGGAAACGTAGGTACAGTGAGACATATGGAATAGTGAGAAAGGAGTAATTTTAGGGAAAATTACATCTTTAGGTTGGCAGTTTTGTAGGGTTTGCTGTGTTTTGATGTGGATGTGACTTTTATGTGATTTCACAATTCTGTATTTCTAAGGTAAGAAAATATCATTATATCTCAATAATCTGAGACCAAGAATAACCTGTAGGGAAACCACTTGGCTAACCATGCTGTACAGTTTGGTTATGTTGTTTTTGTTATTTGAAGGTGGCAGCCATTTTTACAATAATTTGGCAAAAAGGAACAGTGAGACAAAACATGGTAAGGAACAGTGAGACTGTCTCACTGTTCCACATGTTGAACACCTAGACAGTCTCACTGTTCCTTACCATGATGGGCCTCATTGTTCCGAATTGATCTTTTTTTTAAATAATTGCTTTATCCAACATAAATAACCTATGCCAAAAATTATTTTGATTACGGCTTAAATAATTCAACTTTTTTTTAGCATTTGAGGTCTATATAATTTTTATCTCTAATTTTTTAACTATGAATATCAGCTGAAGTGGAAAGTTATGTAATACAGGATTTTTTTCCCCCAGAATTAAGATGCCGCGAAAGAAGAAAACCGATAAAATCATTGGAAGAACGCCACCAGAGACCATGGAGGATGCTGTAAAACTGGTTATTGAAGAAGGAAGGAGTATACGCCAAGCTGCAGCCATGAAGGGCGTAAAATTCAAGACATTAGCCAGATATATTAAAAAATTTAAAAGTGATCCTTCATCAAGAATGGCTTCAAACTATAAAGTGAAACAGATTTTCCCACTAGAACTTGAAATATCTCTCTGCAATGATCTAAAATGTTTTATGGGCTTTCCCTGAGAGATATTTTTTTAAACTAGCATATGTATTATTAATAGCACCGCGTCTTACTACCCATTCGGGTTATACGCACTTACGCTAATGTGTAATGGTAGGGTGATTGTGAGATGAAATGAAGGACCTACAGTTTAACGTGGAATCCGAACCACGGGGGGGCCTGGCATTCCCCACGTTCACAAGATGTCTGGTCAGAGGTGAAGGAAGGGTTTGGTAATCAGATAAATCATTGCCGGGACCGAGGATTGAACCCCGGCCGCCAGCATAGAAGTCTGACACCTTACCCCTAGACCACCAGGTCACCTCTAACTAGCATATGAACTTGCAGCAAGAAATAATTTGGCAATTCCTGACAGTTGGAACGCTGATCATCTTGCATCAGAAGCTTGTATGAAAGGATTTCGTCAACGTTTTATAGAGCTTTCATTAAGAACTCCTGAAGGATGCAGCTTAAGCCGAACCATCGGTTTTAATAAGGCCAATGTAGATTTTTTTTTATGAAATTAGATGAGGCCATGAGCCGGCACAGTTGTTTTGGTACAGGCATGGGTCTGTAATATTTGGATGAGACTGGAACCTTGTTGGTTCAATCCTCTCAAAAGGTTTTGGCACCGAAAGGTGCAAAAAGGGTCAGCAAAATTATTAATGCAGAGTGTGGCACTCTTGTCACAACATTCTGTATTGTTGGGGCATCTGGCAACGCTGTACCACCCGCCTTGATATTCCCTCGAGTTCATTATAAACCGCAAATGACAAATGATGCTCCACCAGGATATCTTGGACTAGCAGCAAAAGGTGGTTGTATGAATTCGGATAAATTCGTTGGGGTCATCCAACGCTTCATCAAGCATACCCAAAAACCTACACTACTCCTTTTGGACAACCACGAGAGTCATATTTGCATTGAGGTGCTTGATTTGTGCAAAGCCAATGGCGTGACAGTACTGACAATCCCGAAACACTGTACTAACATGCTACAGCCACTAGACGTAGGATTGTTAAAACCATTCCACACACTTTATAACGCTGCTGTAGATTCATGGATGATGTCTCACCCTGGAGAGGTATTTTCAATTTACAATCGTGCTTCGTGTGTTGTAGAAGCTTATCCACGATCCATGAGCCCTCTAAATATCTATCTAAATATAAGAAAACCGAGATCTACAAATTTAATCGACATGTATTCACAGAAGAAGACTTTTTACCAAGCTTTATCACAGACAAGCCTGCACCTACAGCATTAGATGATCTTAAAAGAAGTTCATTATCTTGTGAACACTCAGTTAAAATTAATGTCCCTGCAGAAAGTTCTGTTGTGGAACACCTTCAAGTTGTCACTAAATGCCCAAATAGGCCAGAATCAAGTAGTCCAATCTATCAAAGTCCAGAAGACATAAGAGTTTTTCCCAAGAAAAAGAAGGAAGAGACAACTAGAAAGGGAAGGCAAAGAGGGAAAACCATGATAGCAACTGACACACCAGGAAAAGAGGAAATTATCATCAGAAAACGCCTGAATAAACATCCTCAAGTATAATGAAAATCGTTAAAAAAATTGTTTGGGGATGAAATTTAAGGGAGTGACGAAGATGTAGTTAGCTAAAATACAAAGAATCTTCTTATGAAATTAATTTTTCTGAGCCAGAACCTGAACAGGAGCTCTTCGGCAATCTTCATTATGATCCAGAACCAGACAAATTTGTGCTTGTAGAATTCAAAGAAAAGGGAAGCAGGTATAATGCAAATATTTACTACTGTGGACAAGTTTTTAGAAAAATGGGTGATAGTGCATTTGAAATTAACATTCTCCGTAAAAGTATGAAGTGTCATTGAAAATTTATATTTCCTTTGATTAAAGACATAAATAGAGTGGAGAAAAATTATTTTAAAATGGTCTTGCCAGACCCACAAAGGCTTGGGGCAACTAAGAGACAGCAAGCATTTATTTCATTTAATATTAAATTAGATAATTATATTGTTTGTTAATATTAACCAAATACAATGTTATGGATGAAAATTATGTCTCACTGTACCACAGGTAAAAGGGACAGAGAAACATTTTGGTTTTTAAGGGTTTTTATAATTTGTTGTTGTTTAAAAAAGTATTTTTTGGTTCTATTTACTAATGACTGCAGCTTTGTACTGAAAATAACATAATTATTTGTCAAACATAATTTTTCCTTTTTATATTTTGAAAATAAAGTACTTCAAATATTACCTGTTTCACTGTACCTACGTTTCCTCCTACTTTAGAACATAAACGTAAAAAATAACTGGGAATATACTTTTGTTCAACCTTAATAACTATGGTGAGTTACTGATATTAAAAATAGAAATTTACACTTCTAATAATAACTTATATTAAAAGGGCGTTCTGATAAAAAAAAATATGGAAAAGGACCCATAATATAGTTAAGTTACTTCATATTTTAATTAATTTAAATATAAAACTACTGTCTGGATAAAACTAATTTTGATAGTATATGTAATGTTATTTGAATATTCACACACAATCATTTAATGTCTATCTACCGTTCTCATAAAATCTCATATTAAAATTTTTCCCTGGAACGCGTCACTTTTGACAGGACTTCAACTTATTACTATAAGAGAATCGGTCACTCATCTCGTGTAGTTGTCCGTCAACCCAGGTTACACTGATTCTCTTTCAACTTGACTTTCCGTGCGAAAGTTTATGAATTTTATCGAATATAACCCTTTTCACCATAGTTTTTTTCAGATTACTTAATTTTATTTTATTATAATGCAGTTGTATTTATTTATATATTAGCACCCACGTCTAGCGGTATTGTGGTTTTAGATATAGAGTTTACTGTATTCGGAGCTTCCGGTGATGGAGAGGTCAAATGTCAACTCTCGCTGGATGCACCATGCATGGTTTTCCACATATGATCTACAACCGTGGTATTCCCATAACCTATACGCATTAACGCAAATGCATTCTTTTTTAAGATACTCTCCTAATTAACACAATTCAAAATAAGTCCCTATTAACACTTTAATTAATTTAATTAGTTAAAAATATACTAAGCCAATGTGAAGTTAGAATGCTGAAATAGTTTTGCAAAGAAGCGAGAAATGATTGGCCCAGTGCAATCGTCACCAATGGCTCGTTTAGAATTACTTTAGACAAATTAAATCCTTTTCTTCAACGTCATTCTTTAAAAAAAAAAATCCTGACTAAATGCTAGAGCTATTTCACTTCTTTTTTTAAAAAAATACTCTTTTTTTGTATCTTTGCAAAGTATGTCCCTAAAACAAAGCACGTTGAGATAATTAATCAAGTCGCCCATCTGTGTCCTGTCATGTAAAAGCTTAGTTACCTTTAGATTTCTTTAGGGAATACCAACGTGATATAATACTGTTCTACTTAGCCAAACAACCTAAATCACCTTTATTAGAAATAAATATTTGTTACTTAGAGTAATATTTTATAATATTATGATTACATGTGTAGAGAAAACAGCGATAGTGTTGTATGTAATATCATTAAAATAAATAGAGACTTAGAGGATGTACGCTCCTATATGCGATATTTTTTAAAAGGTTTTCAAGAGATACTGGAGGTCATCCCAATTTAGTATTTATTCTGAAAATGTATATTATATTTGACTACTTAAACACAAATAATTAAAACTGGCTTTATCAAATTGAAAGTTAAGAATGTTAAGAATAACCTTTTAAATAATGTATTGAAAACACCTTCTAACAATATTTTTTTGTCTTGCTGTGGGATGGTGCCAAGATTTTAATGATAATTGTTATAAATTATTTTTTATCTTTCCTTAAAATTAAATCAACCTCAATTAATTAAATACATATTTTATAAATTTATACCTTAGATTATATTTATGATAAAAACTAAAAATTAAAACTTATTTGGTGGTAACTTATTTAGCACCTCAACTCATATTTTTGTATAAAATAATATTTTATTACTTATAAATTAATTTAAATAGATTAATAAAATAATCTAAACACCAAATTTATAGATGAAAAAATATACTATGATTATGGCTAACATCATTTACAAGTAAATTGGCCACTGGATGGACAAAGGACCATTTCAACTATGTAAAGCGACAAACTAAATTGATGCGAATGAAGTCACACAAGGAAATCCTTATGTTTGGATAGTGTACAATTAATAAACCAATTTGATTAGTTTTTTTAGTAAATTATGAACATTATACAACAGTTAATATATGCTAGGGGTTTCAAATAGTACATTTTATAAATCTTCTACGGTGGTAGTAGAAGTAAGTTACGACTAGCAAAAGGAGTTTTATTATAGGCATTGGCTGAAAGTAATAATGTCAACCTAAAAGGAAATAATATTTACTCAATAAAAAATGAAATAAAACGATTCTAATAATACTCCCAGCCAATGTTTGCAACAAAGAACATTCTGTTATTTGTCACTAGCCTACATTTCCACCATAATTGGGCTAAATATTATTAAATCTATAAAATTAATTAAACTAACAGTTCATGGATAATTCGAGATTACACTAGAAATCCCATTATGCTCACATTATACATTGATTATCTATTTTGATACTTATGATTACGTATGTAATACAAAATTATATGGTTTAGTTAGAGTTTTTCAAAGGGAAAGTAGGTCATCTACAAATATGCATATTGTGTCTGGATCTAATGATAATTTTCACACCTCCCAACCTAAATCTGGGTTTGGAAATTGGTCGATATCAAAGCAATTTTCAGTCAATCGTGTAATAAGATAACATCTTTATGGAAAATCGATCTTTTGAACTAGGAAAAAGGTGATATCTAATAATATTTTAATGTGACCAAATTTTTAGAAGAAATTTTAATAGCTAAATATATAAAACTATCTATTCAATATATTCTATATTTGTTTCTAAAAAATTTTGTAAATAATTATTCGAGGGAAGATTACATTTGATTAAACTTATAAATATAATATTTTATAGAAAAAAATCTAAACTATAGTGGAGAAACTACGGAATATTTTGAGACCTTTGTTATGTTTATAAAGCAATTGGGGCCCAAAAAGCTTGCCACTCATGGTCTAGAAAGTTTAAATTTGGAATCTACCTTTTATAGCACGACATCTTTAAGAGATAAATTTGAAACGGGAAAAATTAAAAATTGAGGATTCAAAATGGGGAATAAAACATAAAAATGGATTACTTAAACGTCGAAATTTTGTATGGACGTTAAATAGCACGTCTTCTTTATGAAAAAGAACCCGACGTTTGAAAAGTACAAAAATAGCAGATGAAATAAATAAATTGAGTCTTAGCAGAAATGTATTATGGATGTTATGGAACTTGAAACTTTTATACAAAAATCTGAAATTTGAAATTTTATATTGGTGGACAAACTGTACAAATTGGGTCCCAGAGAGCTTAAATTTGTTATGGACACTGTGGGGCTTCTGATATTTATGAGTCAAAACCCAATGATACCACAGACTAAAACCGTAAAATTGAACGAATCAAAAAAATAAGGATTATTTTAAAGAAGGACTATTAAAATTTCATGGATAAAAATTAAGGGGAAAGCTATGACTTAATTAGGAGTGAAAGAACAACTTAAAACAGTGGTTTCCAACTTTTTTTTTTGAATGCGACCACAATTTTATCCTATTATATTGCCGCGACCCCTTGCGTTTGGTCTTAGATTTTGAAGTGATATATTATTATTATATTATTATTATTATTATTATTATTATTAGCGCCGCGTCTTACTACCCGTTCGGGTTATACGCACTTACGCTAATGTGTAATGTTAGGGTGATTGTGAGATGAAATGAAGGACCTAAAGTTTAACGTGGAATCCGAACCATGGTGGAGGCCTGGCATTCCCCACATTCACAAGATGTCTTGTCAGAGGTGAAGGAAGGGTTTGGAAATCAGATAAATCTGTGCCGGGACCGAGGATTGAACCCCGGCCGCCAGCTCAGAAGTCTGACACCTTACCCCTAGACCACCAGGTCTCCTTGAAGTAATATAAAATTATTATGTAATTATTATCAAATGTATCTCTCACTTTAAAATAAAATAAAAAAAACAAAGTGTATGGCTAGCATAAACAATATCAAAAGAAACTAAACATAAGTTGCACAGTTAGTGAGATTTTGAGACTGCATTAATGCACATAATTTATTAAATCTTGGCACTAGTGAAGAAAGAGCCAATCTGAGATCCGGCTCTAGGTTCAGCTGATTTATATATTTAGTATTAATGGTAGCCACAGCAGAAAATAAATCAGGTTTCACAAAGAGAGGACGTGGAAAACGGCAAGAGAACTGCTATTGCTTTTGCACTCATTGGTGGGTACTCAATTCAGCCTGAAGCCTAAACTGTGTGAGCTCACATGTTTTAAAATTGTCTTCCATTTTGCGATCCGAGGACAAGTTTATCATTTTTCTTGTTCACTAACTCACAGCCTCTTTTTCCTTAAACAGGAAAAGGATTTCTCACTGACTCATTTTGACTGACATCAACAGATTCCTTAGAATATTTATTAAATCCAAATTTTAGAAATTTGAGGTTCTCAGTGATAAAAAATGTGTTAAAATCTTGCCGCAAATTGTAATGTTCTTCAAGCATTTCGTTCAGTCTTGGGAACATGTTAAGAAAACCTTCTTCAACTTTAGTCAGCCATAGATCCAATTTCCCAATAAAATTGGTCACCTTGTCTCTTGAAGTGAAAATGATCGATCTAGACTCCTACAGTGATGTGTTTAAAATATCAAGTCTTTCAAATACATCAGCAAGGAAAGCTAGTTTGAACAAGAAACTGTTTTCATTGATCTCATTGCCGGGATAGTCACTGTCTTTAAAGTAATTTCATTCTTCAGTTCAAACACCCTTGCGAGCATTTTCCCACGTTGCAACCAGCGTGCAGCAGAGTAGTATAAGAGAGCACTATGTTCAGCCCGTTGTTCCCTCACATAAAACAGCAAACAAACATGATTCATTTGGTCTTGTCTTAATGTAGTTCACTATTTTAATAATGGAACTAAAGACAACACTTAGTTCTGTACTCACGTTTTTTGATGCAAGTACTTACTTGTAGATCATACGGTGAGTCCAGATAGAGTTGGGAGCCTTTCCCTTCATGAGAGCTTGTAAACCACTTCTTTCTCCAGACTTGGCAGGAGCACCATCACTGCACATCTCAACACAGTTTTCCCAATTCATCTAATTTGTTGTAAATTTTTTTTTAATCAAAAATCTTGAAAAGTCCCTCAGCACTGGCTCTTACCGGAGTCTTCTTGCAGAACAATAGGTCCTCTTTGACAGATCTGTTATTGATGTAGCGAATATAAACTATAAGGTGGGCATCCTTCACGGTGTCAGTGGCTTCATTGACATATATTGCAAATTTTGACATTTTCAAAGCTTCGGTCAGTTGTCCTTGTCTTCCCACTGTGTTATCTGCTAAAGGTATCTTCCGCAATAGATCTTCAGAAGCTATGTCAAATATTAGTTCAGTGATTTTGATAGCAGCAGCCAAAACTAGTCTCTCTCTCTCCAACAGAATGAGGCTTACATTTTGCGATCATATGTGAAACTTTATATGATGCCAGAAGTCCCTTGGTAGAAATACTTTTCATTTTTTTTTATTTATTTGTTCTGTCCAGAATATTATTTCCATGTTTTCCTGGATGCTGGTTATGATTTGATTCCAGGTGTCGCTTCAGCTTATTATGTTTAATACTCTCTGAAGATAAAACATACAAATACAGCAAGCACAAGAGTCTCTCCTCGCCATCTTTTTCAACACTAGTGAACCCTAACGTTAAAAAAAAATTCAACATACTTTCTAACTTTAATTTTCTTACCAGACTCTCCCTTGCTGCAACTAGCAGAACTTCTTTTTAGGAATTTATCCATGTTAATATTAATTATGTTGCTTTCCACATGCACTTTTGTGAACAAAGGAGGTAATATTATGGAAACACACATAAATGAAAGCTACAAAATAACAATGCACAAAATTGACAGATAAGAACACACTGTGCACGATTGGTGGTTGACCACTCAGGTAAGCAGGCTGACTCAGCTTTGCTAACACTCGGCTTTTATACTAAAGCGAAGGAGAGCTCACAGAAGAGAATGGTGAGCTTGGCGGATATTCTGCTTTTGAAAAAGCGATCGCTTTCAGTTCCACTCACCCAAATATGAGGCTGATGAAACTGTGTCGGGAAACATTCAGTCGGTGTTAGCTAACCCAAATATTCCGTTTATATTCGGATTTTGAACTTAACTATACTTATCAAAATCTTGTAAAAGAGTAAATACAGTACAAGATTATAGTCCTCACAAAACTTGCGACCCCTTCGGATTAACGCCATGACACACAAAGGGGTAGTGACCCCCAGGTTGGAAATCACTGACTTAAATAAACAACTTCTGTTAATGAATTTCAGTGAACAGTTATGCTATTTTACAAACCATGATAGTGTTTATTATTTCATTTATACTCCTTGGTGAATTGTGATAATTTTACTTTCTCTCATCTCCTTGAAGAGCAAAGTATTGTGATCAACAAAAAAGTTGAACTCCAGATTTTGATAAATGTAGATGCTTTATGACATCCTGAAACAGGAAAAGTAGTTTTTGCGTTGACGTTTGTCTGTATATATCTCGGCCTAGAGCCAAAACCATTTTAACTATCTTGTTTAACTTGACATATAGGGTTTTAATAAGGTTCCATCATACATCCACAACTATTTGGGAAACGAAATAACTTATCCTTGTAAAGTTATAGTACTGTTAAAATATAAAGTATCTTAATCTGAAATATATTTTTATAAGACCAATGATTTCTAAGCTTCTAGCAAACATATACATTTTTCATGGAATACTTAGAAATGTGTTTTTTATTGTTACGCTCTTTGGTGGACAGATATGCTCCTCTTTTCTCAATATTTCTGTAACAGTGTTTAATATTAGATTTTAATACTATTTGGTGGAGTGTTTCTGCAACAGTGAATATTATCTCGTTTCATAAATTTTACGAGTTTTTAGTAAGTGTGTCTATTTCGATATTAAGGAAAGATAAAGTATGTGTAGTGCACCGTACCATTTATTTATTAATATGTTTCTGTGTTAGTGTTTATTATTTTGTTAATTGTGATCCTTGGTGATCAATTAATAAACAATAAGGCTTTTTTTCCATTATTTTCTATAATAGTGTATAATGTAGTGTAAATTACCTCATTTATGCTCTTTAGTGAATTTTGGTGCTATTATATCATTTCGTTTAAGAACCAAATGCAATCATTGTTGCGTATCTTTTATATAATTTATATATGTCTTGTGGAGTAGCCTTTTTAATATTATTATGGATTAGGGTTTTATGATATATTCAAGTTCGTGTATTACCAAATAAAGTAGTTTATATTGGTTTCTTCAAACTTTTTTATGCTATTAAATTTTCTACTAAGAAAATTACAATTTGGATATTATCAAATTATTTACAATATGGTTTTTCTCCTACATTTAATTTGTGTATACATTTAAAAGTTTTATTAGCTATTCATTATTTAATTATTTTTTAGATGTATTTGGGCTTATTACACCCACTGACCTGTTAAATGGAGAGCAAACGTATCATTCCATTCTCGATTCAAACTATCCCTCCTCTAGTTAAAACGTCAATTATTTCAATGACATCGGCCGAAGCAGCTTCCATCAGTGAAGAAAAACTAATTATTTGGGATTAAATAACCATGGAACAAAGTCATGATTTAAATGTAGTTGATAAATTATTGAAAGGTTTAATGAAATATATTCTGAAAATTGAAAAATAACATTTGGACACGGGAATCGAACCCGAGACCTTTGACTTAGTAACCCACTGGTTTAATCACTGAGCTAACCAGGATTCATCTCGTGCCCAGGGTTATTTTTCACTCATATTTTAAGGCAGAGAGTCTATAATGGAATTAGGGAAATCATCGGCTACAAATGTGTGATTTCTAATATCACGAGTTATCAGATAATCCAGCCATCTGCGACTCGATAGTTGGCTTTTGCGCCACATGTACGATTATTATAATAATTGTTTGGGATGCATCTTATTGAGAATAATATAGTTTTATGTTTGGCATTAAAGGAGTTATGTTGGGTGAAGTTTTCCGTCTATGTTTACCAGTGTATCCGCACTTACAAGGAGCATCTATATTACAAAAAAGTATAACATATAATTTTTTTTAGTGTTTAGGAAGTAATTTTTGACGCTGAGGCTTACTAGCAACTTGCGTTTACAAGAGTCATCATCTCTGAAGCTTAAAGATAAGCAAACTCCTCTGTAACGATAAACTGAAAATGATACATTACCAACCTATATCTAAGGATATAGTTAAGAAAACTTTGGCAGACGTCTAAAGGCCAGGGATTTGCAAATACGTCAAAATGTGCCTGAGGAACGATATATTTTTTAAAAACTAATAGATAGATAAATTGTTTGCTAATCTAGCATGGACTCTATATTTTGTGATGAGGAAAAGGAAAAGAGAATTATCCAGTTGAATTCCTCAACAGTATTACTCTCTTAGGTATGCTTCCACATAAACTGAATTTGAAAACAGAAGCAATAGGAATATTGCAACGAAGCATGAATACAAATCAAAATTCCCTATCTATCAATAAGTTTATTTCAGCAACCATCATCACAAATTTCTTTCGAAGCAGACCAGAGTATATACCTCGTATATATCTTGCACACACCAACCCAGATCTGCGTTTCGTACTTCACTCGCAGCAGCTACTTATTAAATGTCATTGAAACATATAGTTGTATAAGACCCTGCAGGTATATTATGACCATTTGACGCAAAGCTAGTCGCTATCACTAATTATGTTCTCTATCGAGGTAAAGATAACATTTTTGCTAACCACCCCAAATAGGTATCCTACACTAGTTTTAGCATTGACTTTGCTTCTAGCTTCAATGAGCACAATAAAAGCAGTTTGCGTCAATGCAACCTATTTGGCGACACAATTCTTACGAAGATTACCTTTTAATTAGTTAAAGGCTAGATATTATGTAATATTTATTTCAAGATTGATGGTATCCATAGCTTATCGTTATTTATATAATTTAATTTTCCTCATGGTTTGTCATATTTGCAAGACAAATTTAATCTAGTATAATATATAAATAAAGGGTAAAATTGGTAATGTCCCATTTTGTCTCAAATTATGTTAGTGCTGTCTTTCGAAACTTTTCCTTAAAACCTACAAAAATGTAAAAATGTAGAAATCCTTCATCCATTTTTTTAGGCTGATCCTAGTTTAAATAATAAAAGATTTCATATCTCAAACTAAGCAAAAATGACACTATTTATATATATTCGTAGTAGTAGTAGCAGCCCCACGTCTTAATACCCATTTGGGTTATATGACATATATAAATATATACAATTATATATATATATATATATATTAGTATATAGGGACCTGAACAGGCAAAGCACATAAATCATTAAATTAACTATTCATCAAGTACTTAACGGACTAGTAATGCAAATTAATTACAACAAACATGGTTGCGCAAACTAGTGTCGATATCTCAAATAAATGTTTGCGTGCGCATAGGCTTTGTACATGCAATGTTGTCAATCAGAGCTTTTGAAACAAAGCCCACCGTTTTAATAACTTCTGAAACAAAGACCAGCGTTTGACTCTTAGCGATAGCTAGAATGTTTCAAGTTGTCGTTATAATAGCACTGTACTGTGAAATACCTCTGTATGCAGCTATCTCAAGATCAGGCCACACCATAAGATTAAAAACTAATGGTCAAGGTGTCCTTATAAAGTAAAAGATAAACACCTAGGCAAAAAAAAAAATCATTTCGAGGATTTATTTTAAAACTGATATATTTAAGATAAAAAAAAGAAGCTATTCATTTAACTCATCTCCTAACATAATATAATTAGGTATTTAAACGTATTAAATTATTTGGTTTGAATAGCACCAAATACCAGAGCGAAAATTTCCGTAGAAAAATGTTGAAATCGAGCTACACTATTCGAATTGTATATAATTCAAGGAGTTTACTTTTTTCATACAAACTGATAATCGGAAGGCTGTAGGCATAAATATCGCTACCTATGTTATGAAAAATCTAAAAATAGATAAAAACCAGAAAAAAAATCTTGGTGCGAAATCCAAAATTTCACCTGTTTAGGACAGGTTTAATAGTAGACTATATTATAATTCTAATAATAATAAAATAAAAACCTTCTTATGATAATTATAGCATATACATTTTTATTGAATGCAAGTTGTGTTTCAGATAATAAATATTTTCAATATCTACATATGCAAGCCCGCAAGACAGTTTTGATGTTTATATTGCCTATGGATTCAGGCGCTTTTACGCATGCTGTTGATTACTTTGTGGAAGTAGAGTTTGGGAGTATGGTATAGGAGAAGAGGTTATGGCCTCCTTACCCCTGTCATCCCAAGCTTTAATAGGCAATGTGGTGGTCCGTAGTCATCGTAGAAACTTTTGTTATATTCATTCAAAAAACATCATCCCATCTCCTTGACAAATTGAAATTGCTTTACCTACTTTGGTGGCCGCATGGTATAACGTGCTACTCTCGTGTTAGACTAAGATGCCTAATATGGGGAGATTGGTGTTCGATCCCGGTTGGGTGAACTGAGGATGGTATTTTCCTAAACGGGCCTACACTCTCCCTTCTAGTAAATGCGGGTGTACTTCCTTTAGATTAAACCTTCTAATACATTAATGTAATTAGTACATAGGCGTAACACCCGAATGGATAGTAAGACGTGGTGCTAAGAAAATGCTTTGAATATGTTACGATTGTTATAACAATAGGATTAAATATTAAATATACAACATGAATACATGAACACTAGATTTAAGTTTGTTCAAATCAAATAGTAAAAGGTGATTTCCTTGCAGTGATAACAAAAGCTGGTCTGGTGCCAGGCTACAGTCAGGTGTTTCTAGAAGAGAAAGCAGTAAGGTAATTATTAATGAAGATTTAACTAAAAATCGTATACATCTAGGATTTGGACACATTTATAATTTAATCAATCTTGCTTGATTGGAACTGTAGAGTAATAACTCAAGAAGCATTGGATCTTGAAAAGCAATAGAAAGGTCTTTTTATTACATTGTTCGATGGCTAAAAAACAGGTGTCAACAAAAATAGTACTATGGCTGGTCTCTTTCCCTATTGGTACTGCAAGAGCATTCAATAGTACAAACATATAGTGACGCACTTTATCAGGGGGCAACACTAATTTGAATTACGCCTAATAGCCATACAGATACTGTGGGCGTCCGAAATGGGCAACGAGAAAAACGGTATTATCTTAGCTTACCCCACTATGAATCAAGCGGAGATCCGCGGTCTACTCACTCAAGCTAATACCACACGCGATGCGTGACTACCTGCCCAACTCAAAGATAGAACTATAAAAAAACCAACAGGGATTTAAACAAGGACAGACAGCCTGGTTGAAGCCACACTAAATATTAACAAATGCACTTGACGTCCACGGCGTCATGAGAAACATTGACCAGTCTTATGGAACGAATTAATTCCTTCTTATATCTAGAGCAGAAGGCTCATATTTTTAAACTGTACAAGAGAACAATGACCGCTAGGACTAATATATCTAGTCTGAAGGTCTAGCTACATATACGAGTCATTTTGACTCTGACCCCTTAGTCACAGGGTCACTACAAACAACAAATTAAATAAATAAACATCATAATTTAGAAGTCTGATAGACTTAAGATGGTTTTACAGTCAATTTGACTGAATATGAAATTTACAAAATATGAAAGTTGCTCTCGACTATAAAGTTCATAAACACAACATAAAATTTATCAATCAGAATGTCTTGACAGACATTGTCTAGTTTTACAAAGACTAGCGGTGACCTGGTGGTCTAGGGGTAAGGTGTCAGACTTCTGTGCTGGCGGCCGGGGTTCAATCCTCGGTCCCGGCACAGATTTATCTGATTTCCAAACCCTTCCTTCACCTCTGACAAGACATCTTGTGAATGTGGGGAATGCCAGGCCACCACCGTGGTTCGGATTCCACGTTAAACTGTAGGTCCTTCATTTCAACTCACAATCACCTTACCATTACACATTAGCGTAAGTGCGTATAACCCGAACGGGTAGTAAGACGCGGTGCTAATAATAATACAAAGACTAGACTCTAAAGTCAAATAGACTTGAAAACGACGACAGGATACTTATGAAATTGCAGAACATCCTCCTGGACGGTGCGGCGGTGGATCCCACGCCCAATACTCATGGTTCCGTCGTTGAGAGAGTTATCAGGGGTCCAATCTTCGGAGCTAAGTTATGAAAGAATGCCATACCGTGAAACTGAGGAACAGCCTTTTTATACTTTCAAATCTGACTTGAATCGAACAAAACAAAATAGGTGATAAACTCAGAATCATAGAGAGAGATAGAGACGGATGAAAGTAAGGGGAAATGGAAACAAAGGTGGGAGAACAGCTTGTGGGTTGAGGGTAAGTTAAGGTTCTTTAAAATACCGCTTGGCAACTCCGAGCGCAGCGGGTTGCTGGGTCGAGTTCATTCTACACTTCTTTGCGCATGAGAGGTAGACGAGAAAGCATGTGTTGAAGCTGCCATAATGTTGGTCTTAAATGTTTTCTCCAAACAGGATGGCGAGGGAATCCAAGAACATCTAAATACGGTGAGTAGATATTCAAACGTTATAACTAAATATGTCTGTTTAATTCTCTTCTTTGGAATCTGCTACAGTATTTATCTAAATTTAACGTCTCTTAAAAACCACGTGTTTCACCCTTGGGGAAAATCATGATTATATATCTGACTTCATCCAGTAACGGAAAACAAATCTTGAGGCAGATGACTCTTAAATATGTTGATATTAATTCTTTCTTTCGTTTCTGTTGTCATAAATTATCAAATTTTTAATATTTAACTGTAAGATGTCTAATCATTCTGATTGACATGCTACAAATAGAAGGTAACACTTTTGAATTATCTCATTTACAAAGTTAATATAACCCATTAATTTTATAAATAGCCTCCATTATGCCACAAATATTGATTGGAGGTCACTAAACTCTGGTATTCTAAACATAAATATTATTTGATTTATTAGTTATAATATTTCACTATATAGTATTGTATAGTTTATACTTACATTACAAATCTAACGGGCTAAGAATATAAATACAATTTGTGATTTTTCTCCCCGCCATTATGGCAACATAAGAAGCTTAATTAATCTTTTAAATGATTCAATTAATTATATATTTATAGTATAGTCATAAAAAAAAAACACGACCCCCTTTTCGGCTCAACATGTCAAATGGTTAAGAGTGATTTAAAATGGGAGGTTCTTAGAAAGTGGGAGAAAAACATAGACCAGAATGGATGTGAGGAATAAAGATAGAAATCAAGGATGAAAAAGAAGAGGGGGTGGACAAAAAAAAAAGGATGAAAAGAAAAATATCTG
>CABFVZ010000634.1:262371-324321 GCA_902151445.1 Timema monikensis
ATGACGCGGGAACCGCCAGCCATTGAAACGGAAACTAGGGCAGACACGCCAAACTAGAAATGAAAAATGCGCCACGGGCGATAAAAAGGATATCTTGAAGGATGATCAACTAGGATTTCTTTCCTCATATTTTTTTTTGTATGTCCTGTTACATGTGTCTCAGTTTGATGCATGTTAAAATCTGGATGTATCAAAATATACTTTGAGACAGTAATCATGTGTTTTCTTTTATATTTTTGATCTTCTCCTAAGGCTGGGTTTATATTCATTCAAAACGCATAATAGCGAATAGTGTATGTAACATAATGAGCAAAAAGTTGAAATAAGTTACAATTATTTCAATGATGGCGTTTAAAATTGATACATAGTGAAAGTGAATAGTGTAAAATGCATAATGTTGATTTAAATTTAACTTCTTATTCATCATGCGTGGAGTGTAGTATATATTCTCGTTAGACTTGAGACGTATCAACCAATAAGAATACGAGGAGAGGATATAAACAATTAAACTCCAGTGTACAAACAGACGAAAATAATTATTGTTTATGTTCATCCTCTGGTTTGAAATGTCTTGTGGTAACCTTACTTGTTTGATTTTAACGAATTTTCTTTGAATTAGCATCA
Organism: Timema monikensis; assembly: GCA_902151445.1. Lineage (NCBI taxonomy): Eukaryota > Metazoa > Arthropoda > Insecta > Phasmatodea > Timematidae > Timema > Timema monikensis. The sequence goes on from CABFVZ010000634.1 coordinate 262,996, forward strand.
AAGACTTACTATCTATAAGATAGAAATAAAGGAGAAATATTACATCTTTCATTCTGTTACTGAAAAAAGAGCTACTATATTATTCATAATAAAATCGAGGAAAAAAAAATTGAATTTGATTTAACAGTATAGGCCAAACTTAATATTATTAATATTCAAGTTTCAGAAGCTACTGTTTAATTTACGTCGTTTATCACATGAACCATTTAATGAAGTATTTTTAGAAACTTCTAGTGGTGAAAGGAGGCTAGGCCTCTTTAATTTAATAAAATACAATCGATTTAAGAAATACGCTTTACACTACTTTTAATTGTAAACCAGCGTATTTTTCCTATGGATTATGCTAGAGACTAGCTATGCGTTATACATAAATATAAAGCAAGCCTTAGGTCCATCGTATTTTGTTCGGTTTCAAGACAATCATATTTACATTTCTTTTACAAATAATTCCATGAGATAATTTTCTTTGTAAATTTAATTAAATTTCAATACCGTGTCCTATTTGCTATAGTTAATGTATTTAAAAGAAATAACTTTCATTTGTAAGGCATTAAAAAAATACAAAGCTGTGTATATCTCCTTCTTTTGTGTCCTACCCGTTCCCATAAATAAAAACGACCAACTTATCCTATTCATTTCCTGGAAATCCATTTTTATTCACCCTTAGCTGCACTAGAGTCTTCGTTTCAAATAGTTCTCAACTAAATTGTCTATTTCTACGAAACAAAAACACAACACACAAACAAAATGGGAACATGTACCTCGAAGTTAATAATGGGTTGTAACAAAAATTATTATAAATTGATCACTTAATGCCATGAACATAAGCCAACCACAACATTTTCATGCACTCCAAATATATATATATATATATATATATGTAAAAGTCGGCTCTAGTGAGGCTTGTCACGTTGCTCTCTTCGGTGTAGGGTGGGGATTAATGTGGTGTGAATTTGCGATAACGTTCGTTGATATATATATATATATTCTACAATTTTATTCGCAACACGAAATGAAATGAAAAGCTAACGTGTAGGGGTATAAAAGCTGAATGTAGGATTTGAAAGCACGATTTTGAGTGTGATCCAAAGTATGCTTAGAAATACTCAAATAGTTTTCTGTGTGTTTAGGATCGTGTTTTTTTTAGTACGTTTTAATATAATATATGCGTTGGGAAATATGACTCTCATTTATACTATTTTTTCACCATAAATATAAATAATATATTATGCGTATATCATAAATTATAAAATAATTTATATAATAATATATTTATAGTTTAATAATTTATAATTTTGCTGCTAATATATCAAAATTGGAAGGCATCATAAAATATATAAAAAACACAACTAAACATAGTAATTAAATAGTTCACTAATTAATGTTTAATATTAAAATAAACATATCTCTATAGCTTCAGTAAAATCTTTAAAGAAAACAATTTTTAATCATTTCCCTGAAATATTAAATTAGCTCAACATTTTAAAATCGTAATATATATCCTTGTTTAGATTTCTAGTAACAATTTAAATAATATAACTTATTAAATAATTGGTCAATGAGATAAAAGTAAAATAGAATGCGCCTTAAAACGAAATTGACTAAGTATTTATTAAATAATATTAAATTATTAAAGCCTTTCAAGAATGTAATCTAGATCAAAAGAATATGCGTTAAGAGCACCGGAAATGAACATATTAGTTGAGAAACAAAGAATTTAAGGTTGAGAAATTAAAATCCTATTTGGATTTATTGTAAATGAATTATATTATGTTAATTACACATTTTGTGAATTAAAAATAATTAAACATAACTAATTTAAATTTAAAAAAATATCAAATTATGAAAAAAATATTAAGTGATTAAAGTTTTTAATTAAGCATATATTTTTAATTTCAAATGTTTTATCTCCAAGATAGATATATTTAATATAGTGACATATATAAACATACATACATTTTTTATCTTATTATATTCGTATGCCATAGTTAAAATTAATTTATATTTATCTCATGATCTTCTCGACCCTTTGAGTCTTAAGTTATATTCCATGACAGTCACTTTTTCTAGTTTTTAATTTTGCTAATTTTTTTATTTTGTTTCATTTCTACTTGTTTACTCGACGACCCATAAGCCTTCTGTCTCTCTTCCTCCTCAACAAACCCCTTAGCCTTCCCCTGATTTAAGGTTTTATCCCAATCCCAAACCTCCCACCTTACGACACCACCCATTGAGGCGTTGTTTTGTTCTGTCCTAAAAACTCACAATCACTCGACGTTCGGCGGATACAGGGGTGTTCTGGCTGGGGGGGTTCACATCCCTGCGAGAGCAGCTGACAAGCTGTAATCCCCTCTAGCGCTGCACTACCGCTCCTATATGACACTCCTTCAAACGTCTGAGAGGTGCTGACGTCACGTCTCTGAAGTCCTTAAAAAAATACTGTCCTGGATTCTTCTCGCGCCGAGATATGGCTTTATTTTGATGGGAGAAAAGTAATTACGTGATAACATCTTGGAACAGTGGGAGAGATTATTCCACAAGGGAGGGTTTTAAAGCTCAGCTCTCTATATGTTTTTAAAACAGTTAAAATATCAATGTTAATTTAAAAATATATTTTTATGAAATTTGATGAAGTGAGTAATTTATTGGTTTGAAAATAATAAGTTTTAATTTCTTTTAAGTTAACTATGAAATCATTTTTTTTTTTTTTAAATAATGACCCACTGAAGTGTCTAAAATAAGGGTACAATACATACAGCACTTTTTTTAGTATTTACGATAGTTATAAACTACCAGTAAAGAATATGACAAATTTTAATCGATCTCCCCGAACCGAGTTGCAATTTTTTAAGTTACAGTGAAAGTGACCTTGAGTCGATTACTTTCTAAGAAGGGAAATTGCCAAAGGATACGGTTGAGAGTTGAAATAACCCCTCTTCTCAGCCTTGGATTATTATTATTATCATCATCATCATCATTATTATTATTAGCACCGCGTCTTACTAACCGTTCGGGTTATACGCAATTAAGGCTAATGTGTAATGGTAGGGTGATTGTGAGATGAAATGGAGGACCTACAGTTTAACGTGGAATCCGAACCATGGTGGAGGCCTGGCAATTCCCCACAATCACAAGATGTCTTGTCAGAGGTGAAGGAAGGGTTTGGTAATCAGATAAAATTGTGCCGGGACCGAGGATTGAACCCCGGATCCCAGCCCAGAAGTCCAACACCTTACCCCTAGACCACCAGGTCACCTGTCAGGCTAGTAAAAACACTTGCTATAACACAAGAAAACAGAGTGGATCTGGAATACACTCTCACGCAGTCAAAGAGTTGGAGATGAACTAGTCACTCAAACTCAACTTAAGGTATTTATAATCAGTCTGAAACTTTTATAAACATAAATATTGTGGAATAAATTAATCATAAATAATAATTTTTTATCCCTAATTTATGTAATCTTTTATCTGAAGCAAACTCAGTCTAATCGTTGGTAGAGTGCGGGGAAACTAATTGGCGCTTGAACACAATAGACTTAAGTATTTCGATCTAGCGCCGAGATATAACTGATGCATATACATCCAGCAAGATCAGGTCGTATATTAACCCATTTAGGATCCGAACAAGGGAGGCAAGGACGGATATGAACGGACGTTCAATTAGAATATTTTATAATTGTATATCCACCTTTGAATAATATATTTGTTTTGATGAAATAGGAATAATAATTAAGATGATATACACCCACATTCTCATAAAGGAAGAGTGGAAAAGTATTTCGGGAAAAGCATTCTCCGTACACCCGCCAAAGATTCAAAGCCCAATATTTCTTTCGCTGGCAAACCAGAGTAAGTGAGCCTAATATTTTAGTAATGAATCTAATTATCTCATAAAAATGCCTACATATTTTATGACTGTATAGTGTACAGTTTTGTGCATTTTTCTGTTCTCATCCAAAAAATTAATAATAAATCAATATTCATACTAGTACAATATTATGTATTAAAACAAATTAAAAATTAAAATTAATAATCAATCAATACTCTTCCTAGCACTTCCTAGCACAATATTATGTATTATAACACTTAATGATTTTATTTTATTATTTGTTTCAGTAATTTTGATACTACACATTCTATATTTGCCCTCTATAGTATTATTATTTTATTTTACTTTGAAAAATAAATAATTCAAATGTAATATTAATCAGTGCTTGCAGCTATGTTTAGTCTGTGAAAATATTTTAATGACTTTGTAATACAAATAAGAATTTTTCATACTTTGTTTATGGTCTCTCTTTCTTTCTTAAAATACTTTGAATATTTTTATTTTTAAATGACAAGGCTTACTCTTAAATTAAAAAAATACTAGACCTTTTTAAAAACTATGTTTTAAACACAAATCCTTCATAATATATATATATATATATAATTCATGATATATAACAATAAATAATATATATACGTTTATTTATCCAAAGCTATTTATTTTTTCTTAATTGAAATAAGTCTTGTCTTGTTTTATTCGTAAGAGATTATAATACCGTTTTTAAGACATTTTATTTCTCTAAGTTAAATCCAATTATAAAATTTAAGAGGAAGATTATTTTTAATGAGGAATTTTTTTTTAATAAGAAATTTGTATATTTCACTGTGACAAATTTGGTAAGAACTGACATGTCTATTTGATACAATTAACTCTGTATATAATTATGTTTGAAAAAAAAAAATATATATATATATATATATTTGGAAGACAAACGTTTCTGGATATTTAACCTTTGTAATAGATATTAATATTCTCAAGAAATCTAAAAAATCTGGGACTTCTGGAAGTAGCCTTCCATTTAACCTAGGTTCCAAGTGAAGCTAATGTAATTCCGACACATATTTTTTATTTTTTAATGATGCAAAATATTCTCTGTGTGTTTTTTGTTGTTGCAAAAATTACATTTAGAATTGGGTTGAAAAGCTACGTACATTAATTTTGTCTAAAAGGCGTGCTACTATAATAAAGGTACTCTTTTAATCAAATTTAAATTGTGAACTAAACATAATTTAAAACTAAAAACTAAAAGGATCTAGGAGTTTACCTTTTAGTTTTAACAAAATCCATCCAACATAATTCCAATCTAGGTATCTTTAAGACAGTAATGATTTTATACCGAGATATTATGCTTTAAGCGTCTTGTATACTTAAACGTCGTGTTTTATTGCATTCAAATGTCAAACTCCTGCCAAACATTATTTAAGTCATAAAAAAATTAAACCAATTTAAATATATAATTAAGGTGTAGATTTAGGCGACGTAAGAAAATGTACGCGATTTTGCAATTTTTATATCAACACATTATTTTGATCAAAATAAAATGAAAGATTGACAATATTTATTGCACACTTAATCCTTAGCTTATTCCAATTTCTACCCTTATTTTATGTTAAAATTGTGTATTAACCAACATTCTATATCTAGTTTAATTTTTTTTAACATTAGTGAATTTTTTTTAAATTTAATCGAATTTTTTCAAAATCCTTTTACAATTGTTAAATAATTTTCACTTATCTCGTCCATTAAATATATTATAAAAAATACTAACACATCAATTTTAAAATCTAATTATTTGTACAAAAAAGTTTGCGATTTTTAAAAGGCATTTTATGTGAAAGTTAGGCTGTAGTTGAGGAATATCGGGGCCAACTGCAAAATAAGATGTTCCTTGTTTGACCCAAACAATACTAGAATATAACGTCTACTGACCCAGGTTACTGTTTTGTAAGCCACCTTCTGATATTTGGTTTATTTTCAAAAAAACGCAAATTAAATGTATTAAGTAATAATGTATATAATTTAATATATATTTATATTTATATTTAACTTTAATTTTAATTTTAATTTTAATAACATAACCACTAACCTTGTAAACCATTCGAAAGAAATGTCATACTCATTTATCCTAGTTAACCGGTAATGGTGAGGTCAGGTTTCAAATTACAAATACATTTTCTAAGGAGTTTTCTATAGAGAGATTCCCACCAATCCCTCCAAATAAATTTGGGTACATTTCTTTTAAATGTTACCTTATTCATCCCTGACCCACAATCTTAGTCAAAATTCGTATCCCCAAGAAGGGTCGTAAGACGCGAGGCGAAAAAAAAAACTATAATCTTTATTCAGTCAACGAATTTAATGTGATTTGAGTGGCTCCATTCAGATACAAAGGTGACTTTTAAGGTGTTTTTTCTTTCGCCAAGCACTATAAAACACCCAACGAAATAGAACAATAAAAAAAAAGGTATTTTCCTTGTTCCAAGAAACAATTTACTCCTTTCAAAACATAAAGCACCCAACCATTTATGTCCTATAAAATATTTGATAGGCAGTGTTGGGAAGAGTTGAAATTTAGTTTTTTTTTGTAGTACCTCAGGTGTAGTGATCAGGTGGCTTGGATCACAATTACGGTAAGAGGAAGTACCAACGTCACACGGGCCTATTACTACCCGTATAAAGGTGCTATATAGTTAAGTAACGATGGAAGGTATACGTTAAGGCCTATTGATCACTTGCTCATCGTAATAAATTACTCCGACGCCCGCGTACCTATTCGAAACTTTAGCGTTGGTAGTTCATGATCCAATTAGTGTCATTTTACTCCCGTGGCATCCATCATCTGGGATTAAGTTAAGAGAATTATCTTTCTAAACGAGGTCTTAGTGTTCATTGTTCCTTAGCTCTCAGACTTCCTTGTATCTTACACGTTCTTACTCCACTTGTAGTAAAGATGTTGCCTTTAGGAAAGTTTACTCCCTTGAAACCTCACTTAATATGTTGACTAATTTCTTGAAAAAAAAATTCCTATAGACATATAAACTATGCTGTACATTTCCCCAGTTGAAATCGTTGTATGAACTACCCTCTAATTTGTCTGATAGCGTCTTTCTACCCTTTTATTTTATACGCATTTTAATGATTATAATGAAATGGGAGGGAATAAGTTAGAACTAATAAATAATATACTCGCTTTTGCATGAAAATAAAGTGGGACAATATTAAGGGTAAAACAGTCTCGGTTCACCTGGCTGAGATTTGATCCCTAACCTCCTTGTCACCTACACTCCAGTAGATGGAGACAATTGCCTCTTAGATCATTCAACAATATATGTGGGCTAATAACAACTTTAAATCAATTATGTCCTATGAATTATTAAGAAAACTATTAGGATTGTTAAAACATGTTTTGTAAAAAAATTTTATGTAAAAAAACGGTACCAAAGACTTTAGTTTTTACCAATATTTGAGATGTTTGGTGAGTAAGTAAAAGCATCAATATTTATTTATCTACCAGTTGGCTTGTTTACACGTATAGTGTGCTTGAATTTTATTTAAAATGTTAAGAGTTCACTACTATCTGGATCAACATGATCTTCTTTCAAACTCTCTTCATGCGTATGCTGGTAAAACATCTTTTCATTTTCAATTTCTCTCGATCCCTCGGAGAAAGACGTATTTATATCGTCCAAAAAATCTAACTCAACATTTAGATAAACGTCAACGTTTCATAACCCCCTGAAAATGACAAAAAAAATTTTATGCCGTTTATCTCTCTGTACGTCCGTCTATCTGTGCACCCATCTGTCTATCTTCGACTAGAGCCGAAAAAATTTTACCAATTGGGTTAAAATCTGTCTAGGATTTTCCTAAGGTACCTCCAAGTGAGTTATTTTTGATTTATATCTTATATACAGCCCTAAAATGTAGGGGAGTATATTGAAGGGTAAAAATAGATAAAATCGAGTTTATCAAAATCCACCATAACAATTTTATCAAATTTTGTATCTAAGTATTGTTTAAAATTACAATCAAAATGACAACACTCATTTTCTCATGAAAATTTCTGTAAGGGCAATTTAAATAAGGATAAATTTCCAATTTTGATCATATATATATATATACACATAAAGACAGATATAAATAATCACCTCATTCCCTTACGAGTTAGGCAAGAAGCTGTGTATTTAGTTAAAAAAACACAACTGCATACTTAATATATCTTCTTTATTTTTCTTTATTCTTACCTAGCCTTGAATTCTCCCTTCTCTTCAACATAATCCACTAACCAAGTCATACATGCGTTTTTATTCTTAAAACTCTTTAATGTCTCTTTTTCACACATCCATATACAACATTTAACAACAACTTACATAACCTACCTCTTCCTTTACATCCACACACTTTACCTTCATATATTTACTTCATCACTCGATTCACACTCATCCTCTCAACATGCCCAAACCAAAGTAAGACGCCTCTTTAACATTGACCAATTGTATTATCTTTTAAACCACACTCCTTCAGAACCCATTCATTACCGACTCTGTACATACGAGATTTTCCACACACATATATTAGATATATCATTCCAACCACATTCATCTTGCTCTTGTGTTTCTCCTGACAAACCAACGCTTCACATACATTAAACAATGTTGGCACTAACACTCTCTTATAAAATGCCATTTTTGCCTCTTTCGATACTACTTCATTCTTTGCATTAGTCCAAATACATCATACTAATCTCTGAGATGCATTCACCGGTCTGTCGGTTTCACCATCTATCATTCCATTTTTACAAAATACTCTTCCCGGATACCTAAAATCATTCACTTGTTATAACAGTTCATGGGTGACCTGGTGGTCTAGGGGTAAGGTGTCAGACTTCTATGCTGGCGGCCGGGGTTCAATCCCAGGTCCCGGCAAAGATTTATCTGATTACCAAACCCTTCCTTCACCTCTGACAAGCCATCTTGTGAATGTGGGGAATGCCAGGCCTCCACCGTGGTTCGGATTCCACGTTAAACTGTAGGTCCTTCATTTCATCTCACTATCACCCTACCATTACACATTAGCGTAAGTGCGTATAACCCGAATGGGTAGTAAGACGCGGTGCTAATAATAATAATAATAATAATAATAATAATAATATAACAGTTCTCCACTTATGCCAAGTGGAGAATCTTATCCTGAACCGTTCTTGTCAAAAACTATCACATTAGTTTTAAATACATTTATACGATGATCCATTCTGCCTATCACCACATTCAAACAATTTAATGCATTCTGCAAGTAACTTTCACTTTAAGCCATTAATTTGGCATCATCTGCATATAGCAGCATTCTCACATTCATATTGTCAATTTTCACAGCAACCACGTCCACACAAGCATCCCACATACAATTATCCATGAATAGTTTAAACAACCATTGAGATATAATACAACCTTTTCTAACACCCTGTTCAATGTCAATCCATTTGCTTAATGTTCTGTCCACCATAACACATGCTTCACTTCCACCATACATCGCTATAATTGCACTTACTAACCATGCATCCACACCATACTCTCTAATAACATTCCATAATCTACTCCTATTCATACGATCGTACGCTATCTCCAGATTAACAAATGCACGATACACTTTCTTCCTTACTGTCATATATTTCTCATTCACTTGATGCAATCCAAATATCTGGTCCAGGCAACATACACCTAACGTGAAAACCCATTGAACACCCCAAATCTTGTTTGTTACGCATCATCTACGATTTTTCCCAAAAAATTGCTCAGAATACTCAAACGACAAATTGCCCTACAATTATTACATTTACTCATAGTACCTTTACCTTTATATAAAGGAATAACGACAGATTTACTCTAAATGTTCATGTAACTGTTTATATTATTTTGTTTCACAAATTTTACGCGTTTTAGAAAATATTTCTATTTTAAAATTAAAGAGAGAAAAAGTTTTCGCGTTGTATCGTACCATTAATTTTATTATAACTCGTTATTTAGCTTATATCGTTAATAATCTTTGAGAGACGTTGTACCTCAACATTTTTTCAACCCCATCTGAGAGGTTTTATAGGGTCAAGTCCAGGTGGCATCGAAATTTCTTATAGAGTTCCCCGGGTTGCGTAAATATTTGAGGTATAATTGCTTCAGAGTTCACTATAATGGTGTTTCCAAGCGCAGTAATAATATTTTGCAAGCGGTTTACACAAATAATATCCTGTATAAATCTTTTACATTAAATATAATTGTTACCAGTTTCAGTGACAAATTGGTTTAAGGCTTCAATCTCATATTAGACTGGCCTGCTGATGACGGGGAGACTGGGGCTCGAATCTATCTCTGGTCTACTTATGTTTTTTTTTTTTTTTTTNTTTTCAAAATTATTTTTACTTTCATCCTTACAAGAAAATGCAGGTAAATTACTGGTAAAATGTTTCATTTTCCATTCGTACCCTAATATAGAAACTATTATTATTAACGCGTATAATCTGAACTGGTAGTAAGACGCGGTAGTAAAAAAGAAAAAAGGAAAGAAGATAGAATTGTTTAAATAAGTTTTGAAAACAAAAACACGTTGTTTGGATTACAAAACAAATATATTAAAAATGTTATTAGCTTATTACAAACAAATAATATGGATAGCATAAGTAATTGCATGTGACAATATAACGAATAGTTTTATTTTATTCCCATAAAAAAAGAAATACATTAATTTATATTTCAACGTTCCAACTATTTTTCTATTTTCCATTTTTTTGCAATTCTTTTATATCTCCTCTTTCTATCCTTCGAATTTTACAGTACAACGGTGTTCATTTAACGACAAAACCACCATAAAAACCTCTTCTGTCACAGACTTAAAACTTTACCCAATATCCCACCGAGTCCTTATTGACACACAACGGTAAATTTTCCAACAAATTTTCTCTCGTTATTTCCCCAGAGTAGTCAAACAAAAGAGGAGTAAAGATACAAAATGAAGGAACTGCCACTGATGTTGGTTGAAGATCGTCACATGGTTGTCGGAATGGGGTGATGGGGACCAACGCTCTAGGGGGAATGTATAGGTGGGGTGGGATGATAGGGACGTTTTGGATAGAGAAAAGGAAATCTGACAAATTGTGTTTGACTCCGGTTCAAAGTCGTTTAAGTACTTTGTTAAGCATTCATTACACCATCACCCTAATAAATCTTTGCACTTATATTTAATATATATATATATATATATATACTATATATTTTATTTTGTTTTACTAAGAGAAAAATAAAAGATTTTAAAACTTGAACTATACAATAAAAATAATAATAATACTATCAAAATTAATATATAATTAATAGTTCAGATTATAAATATTTTAAGTGAAAATGAATTTCTGGTGGTTTTAATATAAGTCGATACGTATTTATTCAAACCAAGATTCAATAAGCTTTAACATAAATATTTATTAAAGTTATAACAATATTATCAAATAAACAAACAAACAAAATGTATTTTTCAAAGAAAATAAAAGTTATCAATTTAAAAAAATTTCATATATTTAGTGAATATAGCTTTTAAAGTTAAAACATATTAACTTAAATTTGACTAAAATATTAGATTTTATTGCCTTATTTTTCAAAGTTATTTCATTTAAATAAAATTTTCTTAGACAGTAAAGTTCTATCATCATGGTTTAATTTCTAGCTTATTCATATTAAATGTAATATATTTCTTTTTGAAACCATCTTTGAATAATTACAGTTGACACATTCAACCGTGATAGTAAAAGAAGGTTTTAAATGGAAATATTTTTAATATCTCATTTTACATAATTTACATTCCCTGAATATAAAATTATCATGATCATAACCAACTGTTACTTGCAAATTAATGTCCATTGATTCAAATATATTTGCTTTCAAACGACATAAGTACTAAACATCAAATTTTTTAAGGACATAAACGGTTTATTAAGTATTGCATTAGTTTATTAAAGGAAATCCCAAAGGAAAGGAAGAGTAGAATAAAGAGATGAAAAAATAGAACTAAAGGATGCTGAAGATGAACACTTATAGAATGGCTTTCGAGTATTTGAAGTTCAATTCGAAATTTAAGTCGTAAGAGACTCAAGAAATCAGTCCTTTGGCCAGTCAAATTTTTTTTAAAGCATCGTTTCATCTGTCATGAAGGAAAACGTTTTTCACGATTCGTAGGACACACTGATGATCTATCAGGATTGTAGACTTCCCATTGGATGGAGAGCTCACCCCATTGTATAAAAAATATAAGGAAAACATTTGTTTTATACTTTTTACGTAACTTTTTTTCCACACAAATAGATTCATAGCTTCTTTTTATTTTATGGAGTGCCCCATTTCCATGTTTATTTTTTTTCTCTTTCAATGCAAAGTAGGTCATAAAATTTGATTTACATGTAGCCTACGTACTGTGCTTATTACAATGACATGTATGTTCTGACTGCTATGCAAATTACTAGTATTGGATGAACCTACGTTTTATAAAATAAATATTATTAGCTGAGTTTATCTACGCACGACTGAAAACAGTTTGAAGTATTTATTTGAGATTTCTGTATGATTACAGTACACTCCATTAATAATTAATAATTTACATAGGTCATGGTTCAGGACACATATCAAACATTTTAATGAGATATCTTTTAACAGGAGACAGTTTGATTAAAATATTAATTTATTAATGCCATATGTTTCCGTTTAAAATAAAAGGTTAGGTAGCATTAATCTTTGCAGTACTAGAATTAAGTACCTTGGCAGTACTAGAACTGAGACTATATTTAGCAACTCTGTTACAGGAACCAAAAATTGGGAAACAATTTAAGAAAAAACCCGCTCAGTACACTCAACTGGGATTCCAGCCCTGACCTCACCTCTACAATCATCAAACAAGATGAGTGTGATGACTTTTTCCATGATCCGATAGATGCAGGATATTTATAATATATAAAATATTTCTAAGTTGCTTAAAAGATATATTCTTGGAGAAGTTAAAGATAGCTTAAAATTAAAGAACGAACTGTCAATGATTATTGTAGGCCGTAATTTAACATATTTAGCTGAATGATAGTTAAATTACTAATTGGTCTGTGTTTAGCTGTCATGAGCAAAATTTATAAATCACTACAGTCGATATCGTAGACCTACATTGTTTGTTGTAACTGCTGATTGTTTTATATTTTAACTTTTCAAATTATTGTAGCTTACCCTCGTATCTGTATTATAATAAATAATCCATCGTTATTTTGAATATACTTGTTAGAAAATACCAATTTATTATTTGAAACCCTTAAAAATTGGGAAAAATAAAGCCTTTGTACTAGCTTTGTACTACTACAGAGTTGAAGGTGGATGCATTAACTGATAGCTCGTGATCTTAATAAAATCACACATATGTAGCCAACGATTTCCACACGTCCATCATAGACTCTGCCCTAAAATATGAGTGAAGAATGACCCTGAATATGAGACGATTCCTGGATAGCTCAGTGGTTAGAACGTTGACGTACTAAGCCAAAGGTCCGGGACTCGATTCCAATGTCCACGTGTCATTTTTCAATTTTCACAATATGATATCTATATGGAGAATTCCTCTATAAAAGCATGAATAATAGCTTCAACTATTTGATTCTTGGAATATTTAGTTTAAATATAAATTGTTATTGCTCTTGTAGTTACCAATAATTGTTTCAATTTTAAAATTTTATGTTTATTTTATAGGTGATAGTAATAATAATAATAATAATAATACGTCTGAAGAATATCATTATCATAATTTTTACTATCATTATTATTATCAATATCATTATTATTATTATTATTATTATTATTATTATTAGCACCGCATCTTACTACCCGTTCAGGTTATACGCACTTACGCTAGTGTGTAATGGTAGGGTGACTGTGAGATGAAATGGAGGACCTACAGTTTAACGTGGGATCCAAACCACGGTGGAGGCCTGGCATTCCACACATTCACAAGTTGTGATTAATACACGTCTTGTCAGAGGTGAAAGAGGGGATTGGCAATTTAAGACGTATTGTATTTGTAGAAATTATAAAAGTAATTATTTTTTGTTCGTTTATAAGTTATAGCGTTAAAATTTTACCGATTGGTTTAGTGAGAAATTACAAGTCTTCTATTGTAACATTGCTTTGTTTTCTATTAACATTTTAAATATTAACATGTCGTAATCTTCTCGATTTCTTCAAAGGATGTGGAAGTATTAGTCTCACAGAAGTTTGATTTATGTCGGTAAGTCAAACCTTTGGGTATTTTACAAATATAAGAATTGATATTTAAATTTAAATTTATAATTTAAATTTGTTTAGTCTGAATTCACATGGTGTTTCAGGCGCGTTGTTAACCGTTTAAAAGAGGATCTTTAAGCTCTTTATTAGTATATCAACGATTTTTTATTATTAGGTATTTTTCAGACTAATTCCTATAAATAAATCCTTTACTTTGAGATTGTGAAATATATTCTCAAATGTATTGCGTAAGTACAGTCTCTGCCATATTTATTTGTTTTTCAACACGCTTCAGTTTGTTTTGTGGGGACATGTATTTTTTTACTTGCCTTTTGTTTTTCCTTGAATAAATAATTCAAATTTTTACTAAACTTGAAATTGTACATATTTTTTTATATTAATTTCCTTATAGTTTCCATCCACCCTCTTTTAGGCTATTGTGGCCTTTAGCTATTAGAAGTGAAGATGGAGAACGGTGCACTGATATCTCCCAAAGTTCTATTTAAATCTTCAATCGAGGTCGTATACGACATTATACTCTCATTCTCTATTATAAGAGATAATTTTTGAAATAATTTTTATTTGAGACTATGTTTTCATGTGCTACACACGACACTTTGGTCATTAGAAATTGAAAACGTAAACTAAATGTTGCATTCAATGTTTTGCTTCCTTCTAACAAAGTAGTGGTTGAACCCGATGAAACCACTGCCAAGGGAACATATCCCTCAGATCCGAGCTTAACCTAGAATGCAATTAATTGTAAAAGTATTTCCTTTGCCATTAGGCACTTCATAAAATAAACACTTTCCCACTGGATGTAGAAAATTTTTATGCAACCTTTGTTTATGCGGTAAGTTGTTTTGTCTTGTTTTAACTAAAATTTTGTAATATAAATCGCTGGTAGGTTGTAGTCTTTATAAAATAGTCTCTATAGAATATAAATCAGTACAACTTATCAGACAGGGTAAGACTTAAGTCATTCACGCTCTTGTCCGAGAGAGACCGTACAATTTTTTTCAATTTGTTTAACCCGTATTAAAATATCTTAATCAAAGTACTAATTCTCTACAAATAATATATTAATGGATTTGATGAAACTGCACATCTTCACATTAATTTGGGAATCTAAAACCCTCAACGGGATGGGGCTTTGTGTGACCACATAGCGATTGTCTACTCCAACTCTCACTCGGACGATGGCCAAAAGTCCCCCATCGTCAGGTTGTTGTCTACAGTATTTGGAATATCTGTTATGCCCATCAACGTAGCTCTTTGAAAGCTTTTTGGATACATTTTACTTCATGTATGGTGACAATCGATACAAATGTATGTTGGTCTCTGACCAAATATCTTATTTTATTTAAACTTGCATGCAGTTGTGAGTCGATTATTCAATCCGGAATCTCCAAACCTTATCACCGAATCTATATCGTAGGGTCTGATTTTTTCCTGAAGTTATAACATTAGTTTCACTTGTGGTAATACTCGCTTTTGCCACCCCATAGTGCACAGTACATAAAACACGTATATTTCCTTTAACGTTACTGCCAAGCTCCTTAAAGACATAGATACTTTTTTAATAACTTAGCCTTTCTAGAATAATTGAACTTAATATAAATAATAGCGTATTCAAACCTAGACAATTCAGTAGTTTTCTAGTTGTAAGCTAACATTGAGATACAGAAACTAGCCTTTATACAACTCCGTGAATTAAAAACAATAAATTAAACTAAAAGTTTATTCATCTTTGGATTTAATATTAAAATATACTGTGTGTGTATTCTTTAGATATGGCAATATAGTTGTATGGAAATACTTTGACATTCAATAGGATAAATCAACATTGTTCATTCATTTTAAGACAAAATCCTTTAAAAACATTAAGCTTAGTCAATCTTTTAAATTATTTTTAACAATAGCTTAAATCTATCCCGTTAAAAATCTACTTAATATAAAAGAAACTGCATTGCTATCAGTTAAGTAGTTCCAGAGATCTTAGGAAACAGATATACAGATCTACAATTAGTTTTATAAGTGTTAGGGAAAATTAATTAATCATACTACAATTCTAATAGCAATCTTTTCCCCACTATGTTAATATTTAGTTTAAAGTTTTAAAATAAAAAAATCCTATAAAACTCAGAATTTATTCTAAATGCCATCTTGTGGATCTCCGTGAGATACAGAGTAAAAATCCCAGCGAGGTTGTATTTAAGATTTTGCACGGTTACATCGCAATGACGGTTATCGAAGTTTTAGACTTAAAATCGTAATTTCATTCCGTAAAGTTACTATTATTGAATTTTTTAAATCTCTCAATTTGTGTTTATTCCTCCACTTTGGTATATTAGTGCTTTAGAGACAAATTTAGAACCTCTGGTGTGGATTATTATAATGTTGTTTTGTAACATAGCTGTTACGTCTGTGTGTATTTTTGAGATTGATAAAAACATAACCAGCTGAGAAAGGAGCAGTTTCTCTTATGATTTTTTAAAGGCATGTAATTAAAATTAAAGCATGCTGGTTATTAAGACTGAGAAATTTAATACATTTCTTTTCAATTAATTAGAAAGCTTCTTTAGGTTCACAAAAATATATGATTAATTAAAGTAAATCAATTTCCAAATGCTTCAAATTTCGCTATCTCCAAATAAATCAGATAAATATCCACCATTTTAGCTTTCGTTTATCAAATAAGTTTAAATATTTCGTAGTGAGATTGATAATTTTGAAAAGGTTGAATATAGGTGATATATATTTAGGTGAAAAAATCCCATACAGAAATGAAGTTATTCTGAGGAAAAGCTAAACCGAAAAAGTTTCTAGGTTATGTGTCAAATGAGATGATCAATCAATATCTTAGCATAATGTCCACAGGACAGCTATTCTGGAGGATTACCGTATCTGGAATCGCCGACGTAGGACAGTTCGGTAAATGTTTAAACAGTACCGCTTCAGGGTGGTCCCCAATAATCGCGGAGAATAACAATATAACCAGAATAATCTACAAAACAAAAACATATAGAAAAGACCAAGGAATAATAATAAAAAAGGACCATCAAAGAAATAAAAAGTTTAACTTTTACTTTTCAAATAAAGTTAGAAATAAATGAAAAGGGGAAGTGAAAAGTCACTAGATTCAGATAAATAAAGTGACGTACAGAAAGAATGGAAGAAATAAAATATAAAAGATTCAGAAGTTTCGAGAGACTATTTTTGTTTGTTCTCATTTCAGATGTACGCTGCGATTTACTTATTATTTTAAAGATGTATTCTTGCCACTTTTTTTTTAGAATCGATTTGCTCATCGCCATAGCTATTATTAGAAATTTGACGATACCTTTTAGATATAGCTTACAAAATTTTAAATTTTTACTGAAGGAATATAATTTTTTGGAAACTTATCTGTTATAAAAAATATTTTATATGCAACAGTGGTCATGCAGACAAGGTCGTCTGTCTCGTCTGATACGTATTTCTGTTGATGAGGAGGTTGGGTCACGAATCCACCAGAATGTGCTAAGTATATTTCCTTTCATATGGCTTACCACTCAACTGCGGATCTCTCATACTGGTAGTTATTATCACTTGCTAACCTGTTAGTCACAGGATCATAGCTTTGATTCCAAAGACCAGACTCTTTTCTTGCCCGGTTTCACTAAAATATATATCATCTGACTCAAAACATCTACTATTGAGGACATCCTCTGTTATTAAAATCACCTCTATAATTTATCTTACCTGAAATTAAACAATATAGCATGAAATGGTAAATTTTAATGTCATTAGGTTAAATCAAAAAAATCTTGAATCAGTCAAATAGGTAATGGCGTGATTAAGTGTATATGCATGTATGTGTAAGACGATTGTTCTTAAAAACTTCTTAAAACCCTAAAAATCAACATTATACTTTATTTTAATTTGTTGATGTGATAACATTTTATAACTAAATTGGTTGTCACATAAAAAAACACACACATTGAAATCACGTAACATGTTTTAGGAAACAATAATTATATATAACAGCGTTATCAATCGCAGCCGAATGTCAGACACGCGCACTCAGCCAACTCGACATAGGCGCTATTTTTGTTTCTGCTTGAAGAGGGAATGTCTGCCAAGAAATGTCAAATACTTATTCTTAATCGATAGGACTACATCATCATAATCCCATGAAAGTTAACAAATAAGTATTAAATATAATAAGGCTAATACTTTTAATGATTAAATAATTATTAATACCAGTATGATTTAAAAAATATATACACATAATTCTATGATATAATATCTGCACGAACTCTTAACCTAGACCGTAGACAAGTATACACCAGACCCACATTTTCCAGGTCGAAATGGCTGCGCTCCATGGGAGAGCTTGCATTCTTCAACATTAGTATCGCTAGGTGTCATCAAAGGGCATTAAAAAAAAGCTAATTATAAAAATAATCTCTTTAGAAAGAAGACACAGATATATTTCTCAATTCAGCTGGCTTTTACAAAGTTAAGTTCAACTAGAGCAACCTAAGCTCCTCTTCACATAACACTACTTTGTAAAGAGCTTATACTGTGATTTTAACAGTTTTAGGATCCGCGTGGTGGGTAGGCTGGGGAGCAGAGTTGCCACATAGTGGGATTTTTCTCGTTTCTACTATGCAAGCATACTCAGCTTTGTCAAGAAATCTGGCTACATGTATCGGTTGCTATGATAACTACCCTTCACGAATTGGTCGAGCACGTGACGAGCCTCCACTCCCCACTCCGGCTAAGCTGACATCAATCCTAAAGCAGTTTAAAACGCACTATAAGCAGGCTGCCCATTACAATTACAATGGTCCGTTTATAATGAGCATTTTAAAAGGTAGTCGTTTTACAATTTCACATTTGGAAGTTCTTTTATCACTGAACATTGACACTAGTGAACCCCAGTGTTGATGGACTCAAGCTGGCTCCCGTAAGACTGAGGATCTGCTATATCCTTGTCTGTGGCCTGGATCAATTAACTACTTGTTTTATTTTAATATAGTAGTAATAGGCCTATTGTCCTCCAGCTATGATTGTTTCTGATTTGCTGAACGCCAGCCAACGTTTGTTGTAAAAACAAGCGATAGACATTGTCACACTTCTTCCGACAATTGGGTGCAACCAAATATAGCCATTATTAGAGGTTTAACATGGTCTAAAAAGGACGAAACTCCATCTAGACTAAATTTACTGGTTATGGTTTTCAATGTTTTTTACATCAAATTTAAATATGAATATTGAGGATATTAATTCAAAGTTATCCTTCTCTTTAATCGGCTAGTATTTTTGTTGATTTATATTAACACCACTTATTACTATTCATACGGGATGTTTACATTTAATATGTTAATATGTTAAAGTGGAATTTGAATGGAAATGTATCCTTATTTGTCCAGAATAAGAGTAGAAAACAATTTAGGGAAGCATGCACTAAACTAATTCTTTTTTCGACAAGCTTTTACACCCATTTGGTGTTATCCGAACTTAATAACACTGTTGTTTGGAGGACGTAGGAGGTAGAATTATAAGAAAATGGTGGAAGAGTGAAAAATCAGTTATGGAAAACGGCCTTCAATACAGCTGAACCACGATTCGAACCCTTTCCTCTACGTTGAGTGAGACATTACCGGAAGTAATAAGAAAAAACAAAAATCAAAAACTCTAAATCTCTACTATTGTGAAAATATACTTTTTGAACAATGTCTGGGGTAGAAGCATTTCTCTACCTCCCCTTCCTCATCCCTTAGCCCCCGTTTATCAGTTGAGTCACTGTGACCAATGATCGCTTCAACATGACAAGCGACAGCCAGATGTAATGTCAAGATCTGATAGAACATGACACTTGGATGTTGTCAGCCAGACAGGCGTCATATCCCGCAACGACGTCTTGAGCTACATGATTAATGTTCCTACTTAGTGAGTGTGTGTGTGTGTGTGTGTGTGTTGGTGTATGCTTCTAGGACAGGTGGTGGCCGATTCGATAGTAATTATTACTCGATGAATACTTTGACTAATGGGTAGTGTGGGACTGGCTATAATTTGAAGCAGCTTAGCCTCTATAGTTAAATTAGATTAGTTTAATGAAATCTGGATTCAGGCCCAGATTAAGACTTTTGGGGGCCCTGGGCCTAGTAGAACTTGGGACTCTTGAAAGTTAGTTCCCCAATGAATAATTATGAATCTTACATGTACATAATAACATGGTTACTTTTATTTAGAGAAAAACATTTTTTACAAACGCTTAGAAATCATGGCGAGTACCATGAGTTTTGTTATTAACATATTAATTATTGCTACTATAGTAACTACTAAACTATCTTCTACTCAGTATATAATAGGATGTATAGTGCTATAAATTAATAGCTAACAATATAATAATACTGTACATCATATAATTAAATACTATTTAAGTGTAATTGTATTTTATGTAGTCCTCATCTGCAGACAAAATAGTTATAGTAAAATTATTTTATCACTAAAAACTTCGTGTTTTTCTCAAGTCGAATTTTGTTAATTCTTCAATATTAATAATTTTAGTATTCTACATCAGAAATTATTATCCATAAAAAATAAATGTTTATTTTTCTGTCAAAAGTCAACGGTACCGTCTGCAGATCTGTAGTATTTACAGTTTTCCAAAAGCAAAGGTTGCGTTAGTTTTTAACAGACTGTCAGGCTCCAAGTAGTACCAGATTACCAGTGCCCTTCAATTAGGGAATTTATAGATTAGTTTTAGATAAATTTTACGAAAAAACATATTGAAATATAATATTATCACAAAATAAACATGACAAGTCAAAGTGATTTATTTGCCATGTGGGCGGGTGACCATAACCTTTGGGGCATACTTGGCACATGCATTAACCCGGACCTGCCTGGACCCGTGTCCACGTGTCATTTTTCAAATAATTTAATTGAAACCTACACGGATATAAATATCCATAACAATATTAATTTCTATCTATTGTGTGAAAATATCCAAAGGTTGAGGGAATTTTAATATTTAGTAGTAATTGTACCCAGTGGTTTAGACAGGGAGTAAAGATGAAAGGGGTTTGTGGGGGATAGGTCCTACCAAATTAAAGTAAGTTTAGCTAGCGGGCTTACCCTGAAAATTCGTTATCTATTGGATAATTTTACAGGATATTTAGAGGGTTTTCTAGGTAACATATATTTTATTTCTTAAAGATTTCTAGAAAGGTGGGAACACGAGTATTTGGGAAAAGATTGAATTTAAAGAATAAATATTATATGTAAAGACAAAATAAGAAATCAAAGTAAAGTCGAATAAAATAGGTGATCGCCTGAATATATAAGTAACTTATATGTATATAACTTATTTATATATACAACTTATATATATATATAACTTTTATATATATATATAACTTTTATATATATATATATATATATATATATATATATATATATAAGTCAATTGGGGGACAAAAAAGCTGCAACCTCTGAACCTCTCCACTAGATCCTTTGTAAGAGCTTTGACCGTGACCAATATATGTTGGTTTTTTACTGTCCCCTGCGTATACATTTAATTTAATTTTACCTTATTAATCGTCACCACACTAGTGCAATTAATTTTGAATAATCTGAATATGTGGTAAAACATGTAAAAAAGTTATGAAATTTAAATGATACTCGCTTCACTGGTTGAATGGTCAATCTTTTAATCGATTGGACTGGCGATGACTAAGAGATTTGGGTTAAAATCTCGGCTAATGGTACTAGGGAGAATTTTCGTAATTGGTTTTCCACTATCTCTTTCCAAGAAATGGTTGCTTCACTTCCTGAAAATTCAACATTCCCCCTGCCTAGAACATAAGCGTAGTTAGTAGTTCAATTGCGTTAAGCCAAACCGGTTAGTGAGACAAGGTTACAAAATAAAAATTATTCTTAGCGCCTAGATTTAATGTGGAACTCCTTGTAATTGCTTAATAGGACATATAAAGTTGAATGGTTTGACAACTTTTTCAGAAATAAATTTAATTGAGTTTTAAAAATTATATTTGGACCTTTTTTGTGTATTAATTTTTAATCGATTAATTCTATATGTAATGTGAAGATAAATTATCAATTCTATGTTAATATAATATACATAACTGATCAGGCCATTTCTTTACGGAGTACGCAAGAAACCGTTCACTTTGCTCAAAAAACAACAGCACCATTCTTAATCTATCCTCACTAACTTTCTCCACACTTACCTATCCTAGCATTCTCTCTTCTCCTCAACATCATACACTAACCGAGTCATACATGCTCTTCTATTATTAAAACACTTAATGTTTCTATTTTTCCCACATTCATTTACAACATCTAAAAATTTATTACATGGTCTACCCCTTCCTTTTGATACACACACACTCTACCTTTATATATTTGCTTCGTCACTCGATACATATCATCATCCTATCAACATGCTCAAACCAACACTTGACCTATTGAATTACCTTTTAAATCGCGCTCCTTCAGCATCCATTCATTACTAACTCTGTCCATACGAGTTTTTACACACACATTTCCTAGATATCTTAATTCAAACGCATTCAACGTGCTTTTTTGTTTCTCCTGATAAACTCACGCTTCACATCCATGAAACAGTCTTGGGTCAACACACTTTTATATTGTGCCATCCTTTCCTGTTTCAATACTGCTTAATTTTTTTGAAATCGTCCACACACATCCAACATCTCTTCGAGTATTATTTCTTTGATATAGGAGGTCGGAGGGGGAAGAGTATATAATAGTAAATGCATCCATATTAGCATCGAGAGAGGATGGAAAATCCTTAATAATAGAACACACGTCACACACAAGCCATAATAATGCACGTGACCGAAGTTTGAACTTCAACTTTATGATCACCAGCAATTCAGTATTTTGATAGATTTACCACTAGAGACCAATGAACGTCATGGCGGTAAGCACGATATTTTAATAATCTATAAAAAAATATGTATTTTATTTATTGCCATGTTAACTCTGTGAAATCATTTATTATACTATATGTCTCATTTTATCATAATATTAATATTGTATATAATATACAGGGGTATGTAACCTGTGGCTTGCAAACCAAATCCAGGTCTTTATTTTTAGCTCACACATACGACAAGTACGGCACAGTATGTATGGTGACGTGAATATACCATTAGTTTCGTGTAATATCCAAACCCTTCTTAGGCTAAGTCTTACGTGCAGACGATTCAAGTATCCCAGCTAGTTTGAATATGACAATTACGTCAGAGTCGCCTGTCGTTGAGAGATGCACCTAAAAAATCATCAGAATGTTACATTAATTCGTACTTAATTGAATGTCATTTTTTTCAGTATTACTATATGATATTTTAAACATATTTTTTCCCCATTCTATTTACATTTCTTAAAAAAAAATTCCCTTACTCTTTTTATCCCAGATTATGATAGGTGTTGCTATTTGGCTTTTTAGATTTTAACTAGATAAAAAATGGCACTTCACTCAAAAAGGTTGCCGATTCTTAATCTAAACACATCTCTCTTTTTCTCTCTATTTTCTGTGTTTGTGTAATAACGTATACGGCCCAATTTATTTTTAAAAGCTGAATACATTATTCTAAAATCCTTTGTAAGAAATAAATCAGGGTTATTTAATATAAAATTTAAAGTTACATAGATATTCAACAATATTTTTACTAGAGATCAGATGTCGATATTACCTTTTGGCTGTTTGAATTTCATTCAACCCATTTTTTTTTATCGTTCAAAGTATATAGCGTTTCAAAATTAATCTCGTTCCTAAATCAATGACATTGGAAGTTTCCTTTGCAGTCTAATGAGCATAATATGTTAGAGTTTTAAATTATGTAGCTTTGTACGAGGTTAAATATTTCTGGTATGAAAGCGAAATGATGCAAAAAGTCTTCCTTGACATCTGCACTCTGGCCTTTGATGTCGACTAAGCTCTTTGTGTCCATAGAGCTACAATAAATAATGGCAGGGGTAGTTTTTTTTTTGTCTTCTACTACTACAGGTACCACCACGTAATAAAATATTAATTTATAATTTGAATAGAATTATCTGAAGAAAGATATAAAAAAAAGTAGAAAGGATGGTTGGAGTATTCTGTTTGAAGTTAAATATTTAATAATATAATAATGAGGTGGGCAGAAAGAAAGTTAAAGAAGAAATATGGCCAGAGGACTCCAAAGAAAGTAAGCATTATTAACTAATGTCATTCCTTTGGTGTAGGGGATGGGATATGACTGATGATACATATATATATATGTACAGTTAGTGCTAGTAAAAGTTGAACACTATATAAAACAAATTATAGTTATTTTCTGATATATTTTTGTTTTAGTATGGTGCTAAATTATTTGATTTATTTAAAATATTTGTTGGGCTTGAATTTTTATTTTAAAGAAATTTTCTTCCAATTTAATCAGAACTTTGTACAGTGTTTATCATTAGAAACGTCTTATGAAATAATGAATGCACAAATATGAGTGTTATTTCAATATTGATATATATATATATATATATATATATATATATATATATATATATANGTCATGTTTATATTAATACATTATTTTCAAATAACAATCCTATATAATTAAAAAAAATAGTATAAGCATTGTAAATGTCTGCATTTCAAAAATATAATATTTATTTGAATATTCATTACTTCCAATTGAAATCAAACATCAAATTATCCACACAGTACCCTAATAATTTTTACATGGGGTAAAAATGATCTATTACTCACATTGTGACATTTAAAGTTGAGTAATAATAAAAAAAACTTAAGTGAATTTTATGAAAAAAAAAGCTAACGTAACAAAAATCTGATAAAAAAACACAGTCATTCTGATTTTTTTTTTCAAAAATAAATACTTTTTGATTTTATCATCTATTTACATTTAGGACAATAGAAAAAATCTTCAAGAAAAAACCTAAAGAAAAGTAGCCTAATGTGTTACTAGGCACATTTCAATCATATTTATTTACAATTGATTTAAACTAAATGGTTGCAAACTTACTTTGATGGGTTAAACTATCGTTCAGCTTCTTATATAAGCCCATACTTTAATCGATCAATGCATGACCGCCACCTTTCAGTTTTAACTGGGTTTACACCCATTCTATTCCAAAATAATTTGAAATATTGATCTTATCTGCATTACCTTTTTTATTTTAAATTTAGGACATTTACATATTAATATAAGTGTTATTAACCTTAAAAAGTATAATTAATTTTTCAAATTAATGATTTAAATAATAGGTTTTAATTAGTAAGAACATGTTTATGACAATCATTTAAAAATCATACTTTAACTTAGTTTGAAATTTTCAAATTATATCTACATACAGGGGCTTGTGTTGACATCGGTGGTCTTAAGATAAAATTTTCGCCTCGGGACTCTATGTTCATGGGTTCAAGCTCAGCCGAGGTTGGCGGAATTTTCCTGAGCGATAAGAAATTCCGTAATACAATTTACTTTGAGGGAGAAGAAAAGCCTTCGGTCCCATGTCAATTGTGGCATGTAAAAGAACCCGCTAAGGTATGTGAACATAGCTTTCCGGTAAAATTGGTAAGCCTTTTCGTGCTCGCCCATATAAATTCACTGTGGAAGGCAAAGCGGAACTACCACACTTTCTGAACTTCCCTAGTACATGAGATTTATACCAGATGGTGCGGGAAGCACTAACCAGCTAAATGACTGAGTGCATGCCCAACGCCAGATGGATAGAATTACATACAACGAACCTTAGGGTTTTTTACTTAAGAAGAAGAAGGGGGCTTATCCTCTTTTATATAAAAATATTTAGAGAAAATAATTTAAACATAATTTTTCAAATGAAATATTTATTAAATGTGAATGCATGGCATAAACATTTATGATTAAATGAAATCTCAAAATATATTTATCTTTAATCTTATTGGCTTATTTTGTTTTTAAATATGTCTAAATTATGTCAGTAAATAAATACAAAACACAATAAATGATATGCAAGTAACCTGGCCGTATGGCTATTGTACATGACTTCTACTAGAATGGCTGATTGATATTAACACGCTATACGGGTTATTAGGCTTAGTTTATTTTATCCACTATCCAAACTTGACCTTTTTTTCCCCCTAGGGTCCTCTTTGTCATCTGAGGTTATAATATTTTAAGTAGTTGATATTTAAAGAATATAAATAGATTTTAATATTAGTAACAAAATATTCAAAAAGGTAATCTTAGAAAATATAAATATATTTCTAGATGGAATGGAATCGTAGAGCTCCACACCTGGTTGATGAAAATGATTGTTAAAAAGAATAATCATAATCTCAGAAGGCCATTTGGATATCTGAGCTAACTAGAGACGAAATAACTTATATACCTAAGTGGGAGATATTAGAGCTTCTTCCTCGTATTAAAATTATTCTAGCAATTTTTAAGGATACAAAACAATGCAATCAGTTTGATAAACGCTATTTTTACAACGCCCAAGGAGAGGTTTGGTGAAAAAATATTCATAACCAAAACATAGGCAATCTCGCGAATCTGTGACTGGTGGGGAATTTTCCTGCATTTCCCAAAACTGTTATTTCACTTTTCTTAAATTTTACAAAAAAACCCAAAAATAGTGACAAATTTAAATGAGCTGATTTTGAAAATTAAAAAAAATAGTAAAAATAATATATTTTTGAGTATTCATAGGGCAATTTTTACTAGAAATTTTTTTTAAATTTCAAATTAAAAAACAATAATAGTATATTTTGAAAATGATATATGAAAATAGCAGATATTGGAAAATAAATAACAAAATAGCAGGTTTTGGAAGTGACATTTTTTATATATAAATAAGGGGTGTTAGAAACAAAATAACATGAAAATGCAGTTTTAAATCACTCTTTGATGAAATATTTTCATTAATAAAGTCCATTGTCATCGATGTCGAAAAGATTTAGTCTTATAGAAAATGAGTAATTTAAATAAAATCATTATTGTATTAAAATGTTATTGAAATTAAGTAGGAACACTTTCAACATTAATAAGTAAACAAAGTAATACACGAATAATAATAAATTTAACTAATATTAACTTAAGTATATGTTTAAATAATTTTTCAAACTTAAATAATGTCTTCATTGACTACTTCAGTGCTGTCACCGGATGTTGAAACATTCTCAGTGCTCTGTTCATGAGACAGCACCTTTTTGTAAATTTCCATACTATTAAAGTCGTGTCCCATAGAAGTAAGGAGTCTTTGTACGTCTGTGATCTTGGCTTTAATTGTGTGGTTTACTGGTTTGAGGGTCTTAAGGGGTAAAATTATTTTACTGAAAATCATGGGATGTTTGTAGATGTCGTGTGACATTAACGCCGGTGCGTAAGTGGCATGGAAATTGACTGTCTGTGATTAAAGCAGGTGATTGCAGTACTTTTCTTTCTGTTTATTTTGAACCCCTTGTCACTTTTTAGAAATGTATCACAAACTTATTTCCAGTCAGAACAAAATTAATTAGTGCCTAGAGTGTTACTTTATAAATAAAGTAACGTCCACGCCTAACAATAATATTATATTTTATAAATCCATATTTTTTAAGGAATTAAAACAATAGACACTGGTTAGCAAAATTCAAAATATAACTCTCAAGCAATCATATTAGTAAAATTTGGTTCTTAAAAAAGGATGTTTTAAATTTAAATTGTACGTGTATTCTTTAAAATATTCAATAGTTTGATCTAGTCCTATGTCAGTATTTTTAATTCCATTTCCAATCTATCTACATTATTATTTAAAGTAATTAATCATATTTTAAATATTAAAAAGAAAATAGACTAACTACTTTACAAAATTAGACAATTGCTTTGTATTCAAAATAAAATAAGTTATTTG
Organism: Timema monikensis; assembly: GCA_902151445.1. Classification (NCBI taxonomy): domain Eukaryota; kingdom Metazoa; phylum Arthropoda; class Insecta; order Phasmatodea; family Timematidae; genus Timema; species Timema monikensis. The sequence goes on from CABFVZ010000634.1 coordinate 291,028, forward strand.
CATTTTTTAAGTGTGTATTTTTAATAAAAACCCATGTGGTTTTTTTTTGGGCTGGATAAAATTGTAACAAGCCTGTATTAGCTAACTCTACTTAATTTAATTATATGCAATTGTAACAAAGAACTATTGCATCCATATTATTTACCTTTACATTTTTATCTTTATTGTTAACTTATATGTTTGACGTGACTTGATATGAAATTTATTTAATTTTATTATAAAACCACTTTTTCAATTACACTTTTACATACCGTTGTTTGATACTTGTAAACAATAGGAATCCCCAAAATACACATCAATCATTTAAGGATATCTTATATTGTTATATTTCATTTCAACCTTAGTTAATCACTAACTTTCAATAATTAATTTAAATAATTTTAAGGATTGGACACTTAACAAAGATTTTTGTTTATTAATAAATAAAGATGTGTTTAATTTGTCATTGGTTTTATTTATAGTTATTCTCCTAACGGGTGACCTGGTGGTCTAGAGATAAGGTGTCAGACTTCTGTGCTGGCGGCCGGGGTTCAATCCTCGGTCCCGGCACAGATTTATCTGATTACCAAACCCTTCCTTCACCTCTGACAATATATCTTGTGAATGTAGGGAATGCCAGGCCTCCACCGTGGTTCGGATCCCACGTTAAACTGTAGGTCCTTCATTTCATCTCACAATCACCCTACCATTACACATTAGCGTAAGTGCGTATAACCCGAATGGGTAGTAAGACGCGGTGCTAATAATAATTTCCCTAACGCTTAATGGCTGTACTTTGTAAATACTATGGGAATTATACACACATGGAAATGTATTAACTTTATCACAATTGTTTTTTAAAGTATTTTAAAATTTTACTTAGTATAATTTATATTTTTATTGTCTTTAGGTTGAGTATACTTTAATTTTGATCGTAAGAAGAGTAAATGACTGTCACAAACGTAAGTAAAACTACATTGATTTATTCATAGCTCAAGTAATGTGATTTACATCTTTAACTTTCGATATGTATTATAAATAGGCCCACCTTTAAGTTAATAACTAAGTAAAATGCCATCAATTTTGACCACAATTTTTTGTTATGTATTTATTTGTATTTTCTAAACCTGTTTTTCCTACAAGAATTAGAGTATACCTGGCCAAACGCATTGGGGGGTGGTTTTCATCTTTTTAGTTATCACATTTTTTTTTACATCCTCGTCAGAAGAATGTTGGTGCATTTCCAATAAACAATCCTTCTTAATTCATAATTATTATAAGTAAAATCCTTGTATATAATGTTAATGTAAAAATAAATTGTTTTTATCCAAAGTAGTTTTAATTTGGTCTATTATGAATTATTATTAAAACTATTTTAAAGATTTACCCACATTTCTATTTATTGGACCTTATATCTTAACGATTATCTTTCAATTAGAATTAGTTATTGTATTAATTAATGAAGAATATCAAGGTTTTAGGCCTACACCTTAATTAGAAATACAAATCAAATACACTATTGATAATTAATAATATACTATATTATACATGTGTACACACTGAAAGAATGTTGAATGAAAACTACTACAGCGATGTATAATTTTGAGATAGAACCCAAACCCAGCCTTCCAAACATTATCCGAAAAAAAAAGAAGAAACCGACCCTCTACTTTCTTTGTCTCGGAATATATTTTTGGAAAGAATGTATACCTGTCAGTCAGTCAACCCTACAGGCGACGAAATGTCTAGCTGTACACAAGTGAGTTAAAAGAGGGGGAAATGGAATTAAAGTTCTCTACAAGCACGAAGCGTAGCGGATTTTAAACAAAATAGAAGGTATGGGGGTTCTCCCTTAAAGAAGCCATCGATATTATTTTGCTGACTTTTGGTAATCACAAAATTATTTTATAATTAGTTTATGTATAGCCTATAGCCTATATTTTTCTTTCAGCCTTGCGGTCTGTAAAACAATGATATGAAATGAAATTAACTATAATTCTGACTATGTTAAATCTTGATTACTAAGGTCTAAATTATAAAGGTTTTATTATTTTTAAGCTGTTAAAGTAAATCAGAAAGTTTCATGGACTTGGTTGGCTAAACTTGTGTCTCTTGAAACTTGCTGCCTTTCAAATAATTAATCTCTAGCACTACAAGCTATCTTACACATAAACGTATTCAATACAGTACCCTCTAAGATTAAGTAGCATAAGTAACCTAAATTTCATAGTGGTAGAGCTTTAAGTCGTATAGATATGACCTTAAACGGTTTTGATCAAGTCATTAAAATTAGAAAATTATAGTTTTAAATGTTTTATTGCTGGCTTATATTAGTTATAATGTTAATTTATGGATATTATTATATATAATATCAATAGATTATGTAGTTGATTTAGGACATTTATCACTATTAGAAGTATAAAATAGTATTAAAATAATATCTTTTTGACTTTCAGAGATATTCAAAATGTTAGAACACCCTATTTTTATTGGTATTATGTTATTGACACACATTTGAATCTATTCATATCTCAAATTTATAAGTACCTCTGAAACAAATAAAATTTATTAACTCTCAAATAGTTTAGTGTTTACGTGTTTTTTCCTATAAAAATATTTAAATTATTAAATATATCAACACAAAAAATAATACCTGAATTATCTGGAAAGTGAATAAAGGTGCTTGTATCGTCTTGGCTGGTTTTTTGTTGATGGAATGATCAAGGTTTGAATCTTATCTGTTTGTTCCGGGATTTTTTTTCTTCTAAAATACATTACCACTTGACCTTCACATAACCACCCATGCATTTATTCTAATTTATACTTTTATAACTCTTAGTTTATTAGTGTAAATATGTGGATGGCCGGGTTGTGTCATGCAAAAACAAATAATGTTGATTAAGTATTGGATGGGCTTAATATTTACCACGTCATATTATGTTCTGTAAGACCAAAGTTCAAATCACATAACATTAATTGAGTATTTTTCTCCGAATATAACCTCCTGATTTGATATTTTAAATAGTTTATTTAACATAAGAATTTCATACTAAGCCTAATCCAGCTTATAAAAATCCACACATAATCAACAGTCAACATGGCCAACTAAACGTCATGTCCTTTTAAAGCTTCATGGATAATATAAGAATCACCTGATGTTTATTGGCATGAACAGAAGATAATTTTGGAAATGGTTAGTTTTAAAGTTTATTTATGACTTTTTCTAGTCAATTTAATACCCTTAATACCCACAATGGTTGATTTTATATTGTGTGATTCAGCCAATTTAGGCTGCAGTTTTGCGAAACCTTGCGCTACACAATATGCATGGTAAATATGTTAAGATATATATTAAATATTTTTATATTTGAAATATATAAAAGGGATAGTCTTTGTTTTAAAATTATCAGAAAAAAAATATACAGACTTATTTGTCAGCATGACCATTCGTTTAGTAGCAAATAAAATAATTAGGTGTATTTTATAGAATATAGGAACTGTTTTATTTAATTTCTTTTCCAAAAATACTTTACAAACATTTTTTGTTAAATCTATATTTTTTTAAAACCATATATTTTCTAATTTAGTTTGAAATCAACCGTAGTAAAAAGATCTGCCGATATGGCTGCTGTAGGCCAGAGGGGCAGCAAGACCATGAGAGCCGTAGGTCAGGGGCTTTGCGACAGCGGGAGCGCTATAGGCCAGGGGAGCAGCAACAGCGGGGGCGCCATAGGCTAGGGGAGCACTGTAGCCCAGAGGGGCGCCCAAATGTCCTGGGGTAGCAAGGGATACAGACAGTACGGAGAAAAAATCAAAAATCATCTGGAAATAATTGAATCATTTAATGTTAATTTAAAGTTTTGAAATCTAATAAAACAGGTGTGTTATTTACACTTTCCACAAGCTTGCTATGTAAAATATTCCTAATAATAACATCGGTTTTTCGAATATAAAACCTTAGTATGTATTATTTAAATAAAAAATTAAACTTGATCACGGGGATTGAACTCAGTTTTTTTTTTGTATAACTACGCCACTGCTCTTACAACTGATCTACTTGAAAGTCTTTCCGTTTTAGGGTAATTCTTCAATCATATTTTAAGACAAAGTTTGTGATGGGGGTGTCTAGATCGATAGCTACATGAGCGGTCAATCTAGATCGTGAGCTATCAGATAACGAAGCCACTTTAGAAAAGAGAGGGCCTTATGCTGCCAACAGTATAATTATAATTGTACGAATACGCACGTCCGTAACAGACTACTTTAAAACGTGAGTAAAGAATCACCCTGGACATGGATGGCTCCTGGAAGCTCAGTTATAAAACATTGGTGTAGTAAGGTGAAGGCTACAGGTTTGACTCCCCTGCCTAAGTGTTTTTAAAATCTAAAGAATCTGATATTTATACATTTAGACACGTTTATAGCCACTCTTAACATCTATGAAAGATAGGCCACTTATTCCATCAGTAGTTTGTTTGATAATTGTTTATGTTAGTTGACCTTACCAAATGTATTTATTATTATTAATATTACCGTGTCTTACTACCTATCCGGGCTAAACACTAATATGTAATGGTAGAATGATTGTGAGATGAAATGGAGGACCTACAGTTCAACGTGGGATCTAAAACACGGTGGAGACCTGACATTTCACACATTCACAAGTTGTGATTGATTAATACAAGTCTTTTCAGAGGTGAAGGAAGGGTTTGGTAATCAGATAAATCTGTGCTGGGATCGAGGATTGAGCCCCAGCTCTCCAGCACTGAAGTCCGAAACCTTACTCTTAGACCGCCAGGTCACCTCTACCAAAATGTGAAAATCTATACATTTAATAGAGCTAATATAAATTTCATAAAAAACCAAACCCAATTCCTAATAAAGTTACTAATGACCTTTATGATTATTTTTTATTATAAAATTATTTCTAATATTTTAACTAGTGTGAATTAATTTAATTCGTGATTCAAACTCATAACAATATTTATAATAAAGGAATTTTTAAATAAAACTGTATCAGCACTTGTCAAATAATTCGATGCAGAACAAATAATCTTTTTGTTTAACATGAGTAATTATTTACATAAAGGCTACATTGAGTTTCATATGGTACAATAGGGGAGTTGGTATTATTAATTAACACAGTGTTTGTAAAATTAATAGTAAGCTATTGTTAATGTTTAAAAAGTAAACAAAAAAACAACACTAGCATTTTTTATAGAGCGTGGATATTCAACAATATATTAAACTTGGTTTGAAATAAATAAATACAAACTAATTCTAAGCATTTAGTACGGTGTATGAGTAAAATATCATGTTCGAATGTGAACTGCATTAAATACACCCATGTACTGAACAACTAGCTCTGCACTATGAACAACCTGGAAAAATAAATGTATTAAATCATCACTTAGAACATAATTAAATATTTCCAGAGATGCAATATATTTTTCTTTTTACTTAAATATGGATTTGAATACATTCATTGCCCGTATTGATTATTCTATTTTTGACCCCTGGACCTTTTATTTAACATATAAATTGACACTGTCATAATATTCCTACTACCTGTGACCAAACAACTTTTTTTATAAACGACGTCTCCTTACTCGTAAAAGCTATCCGCATATACTAACTACACAAATGTGTTAGGGATGAGGAAGGTTAAATTTTGTGGAAGCTTAACAAAATTTGACCCATTTCGGTGGCCACGTGGTCTAACGCACTACTCTCGTGTTGGACTAGAATGACAAGGACGGGGAGATCGGGGTTTGATCCCAGTCGGGTGCACTGAAGGGTTTTACTTAATTGTTTTCCACTTTACTTCCACACAAATGCGGGTGCAACAGCTGTCAATTAAATCTTCCAAATCCCTAAAACATTAGTGTAATTAGAATATAGTCGTATAACCCGAACGGGTAGTAAGACGTAGTGCAAAAGAAACAACAACAGAATTGGCATGGAATTATGGAGGTAAACCATTCGCTGTAGACCTGTGCGATGTTTGAAATTAGATCTCTCGTCATTGCTAGAACAGTATACTGCCAGACTGTTGCCTTAGACTATTTGGCCATTGAAAGGGTACAAATTTAATAAAACTGGTTAGTATCAGTTATCTTACTATACTGGAGTGATATTATTAATATTGCTTTACAAACTAAACGAAGGATATATTGATGAAGGAGAGGGGTTTAACTACAAATAGTTTCACTAAGATATGATTTTTCTACTTTTTTTAATTTATTTACGTTCTCTTCAGAATTGTATATTACTTCCCTTTTTATTCTCTCCAAACGATGTGTGCTATTCTCCCGGTCTTCCCCCTTTTGACCACACTAATATGCAAATCATCTAGTAAAAAAATTCTCATTACACCTGGCTAGGATTAGAACACTGACTTCCAAGTCATTGGTAAACTATGCTAGAACTAGTTTGACTCTTAAGTCAGTATGCTTATGAATGCGAGTAGGTCCCTTCAAATAGTACATATCCTATACTATTATCCTAATCACAGGCAAAAGCCCATGTAAATAACAACACAACTTACAAACTTGAACATGTTGATTGAGTGTTTGAGCTGCTCGTTGAGTTGAGAGTATAATACTCTGATTTTAACAAGGACCTGTATTTATACTGGAACCCAGAGTAGGGTGCGGTCCAGTAGACGAATGAACTTGTCAAAAGGCGACAAAGACTCGTGATTGACCTTGGCATCGGGAGATTGAAAAGTAATGCACACATACATCCGTTGTAAAAGGTATAAAGAGGACTGTTAGGTCCTTTCTCTAATATCAGGAAAAAGGTTTCAGAATATTTAACATTTTGATCATTTTTTAAAATAAACTTAACTGTTAGGAACAGAGTCGAAAAAAGATTGGATATTAAATCAGGGGTTTCACCTTAAAAGTGCTCGAGGGATATAATTGGCTCCCCTATTTTAGTGGCGAGTCACTTAAAAATCGTCTAGGGCAGTGTTTTTTAAACTGTGTGCTACAAACTATTCAATGGTGTTCCGACAAATTTTAGTCAATATTTTAAAAAATAGCCCTAAAAATTAGGATCCCCACCTTTTGCGAAAGTAAAATGAGAAGTAATTTTCTTACATAAGTTTTAGAAATTTCAAAATCTTCCATTTCACCTACATTCACTGTGACATTTCAAATATCCAAAAATGTGTACATTTTATTTGAGAAAGAAGCATAATTTGCCTTCCAATGTGAATACAAAGAAACCAACAAAAAATATAGTTTTTTTAGATTTAAGATTTAATTTATTCTGTATTAATTTCTCTTTGCATTTCAAATGGTCTGTCGATCAAGAAAAATAATGAGATCGACATTTAATAAGAGAATACAACGATTGACCACGTGATTTAAGACAAAACATCATTTTTAAAAGAATATCAATTTTATGGAATATTTATAAATATAACCTTTACCATGTGTATAGAAAGTCCAAGCTATATACCGTATGTGCGAAATTTCACCATATCATTAGAGGGATGATTTAGCAGCAAACAGACATTCCATTTTTATTATATTAGTAGGTATTTTTTCATTCTAAAACACTCGTCACCAAGGTGATATATAGTAATTTATTGATTTTTTTTTCCGATTTCTCATTTCCAAAGAGGCATAAAAATAAGATTTATATACTAAAAGTTAATATATTTGAACTGTTGCTAGTTTAAACCCGAAATTTAACCACACTAACAGTCAGTTTTATTAGAGAGTGCTTCTATCGCTTATTAGATATCATGATGGTATTTACAGTATGACTCGGTATTGCTTTCTGACCCGCCTAGAGGTGATTCCTTGTGAAATAATAAGTAGGACATAAATTCATGACTTTTTTCCCGAAAGTTTAAAATCGCACTTCAAAATATGTTTATATAAAAAATAACAAAAACAACTAGTTCCAAAACAACCAATCCCTGGATAATGTTTTATTGAACTCAATTGTTTAAGCTCTGAAAACTTGCTTGGTAATATCAACACCTGTCACTGATTAAATTGTGATTACCACCATATTTGTGCTATGCATTTTGTAACACTTAGCTGTGATAATCTTTTATTGACGAATCATTACTCAAGTTAGCTAAATTGTCAAAAAAGGTCATCTTGTAGACATTCTCTCACTCACCGTTTCTTAAAAACAAATGTTTAGTTACATTACCGATTGTTAATGCTTTGGAGTTAGGCAGCCAGTTGTGCAATGCTGCAAGATTAAGCGAGGGGGGCAGCCCCATTTTAATCAATTAAGGGGAATGATGTTACCAACCAAGTTTTTAGAGATTTAACCTCTTAGTTAAATAAAACATTATCAAGGGATTTGTTGTTTTAGTCACGTTACTTCTGATAAGTTTACATAAAAGCATTTTAAAATGAGATTTTTAAGGGCTCATAACACCCTTAATAATCAAGTTAAAGAGAAAGTAGTATTTATATTTCATCCTAGTTTTACTTTCTCGCTACAGATAAGAGAGTGAATTGTGATCGTCAACCAAATCGAACTCAATATTTTGATGAACGACGACGTTTCATGGCCACCTAAAACGGAAAAAGTAGTTTTCGAAATGCCGTTTGTTTGAACCTCTGGCTAGAGCCTAAACTATTTCACAGATTGACTAAAACTGACTAAAAACTTGGTATCTAGAGTTTTCATAAAGTTGCCCCTCGGGTTTTTCTAATTATATATATAACCTAAAATTAAGGGTGGTTTGCTTAAGGCGATTGACCCTTTACATTTGGCGTGGAAATGCAGAGCCATGGGAACAAACGGTTATCTTCAAGAATGTTTATTGTTTTGCAATTTTATTTTTGGAAACGGTTTGTTAAAGAATAGAAGCATATTTATTATGCTATACTTTTTATATACTCACCTCCTCTATGTTTTTACAGTGATCAAATATCAATAATTTTAACATATTTCAATATAAGACTGCCAGCTGTCTAACAAAAAATAAGAAAATGTAACACTTAATAAACATTAAAATATTATCTTAGAAGAGCTGTTGAAAACAATAACATGACATTTTCACTCATTCTCGATAAAACTGATATTTCCACAAGACCTGTCTGGTAGCTAGCACTATCTAAGTTTTCCGTGAATCATCTATCCTTGGCGTGGAAGGATACTTTGGTCGTTTGCGAAGCCACGCCACGCCTTTCACCCTTCCGCTCACTATCTCACAAAATCGGTTTTAGACTTGTACTTCACATAACTAAGGGCCTTCATGGCAAAAGGGGTAAAATCAATTTTCTCAAACTCGGCTCTAACGATTTTGATTAAATTTCATTTCTAAGATTTGATTAACATTTTAAACAAAATGGCTACTCTCAAAGTTTCGTCAAAATGATTTTAATGGTTACGTCTGATGCGTAGATTATATATATTTTTTATCATTTCTCCGTAACGCTTTGAGATATGAAATTACTTTCATGCATATATGTATGTCTATTTATAATAAAAGTATTATATTTTTTATAAAACTAATAATTTTCAAAATGCATGTAAATATATATAAACTTTTCGGACACTAAAGGTAAAGTATTGCACCGTAAAAAAAAACATAAGTTGAATGTTGAATGATGTCGACGTTTCATGACCCCCTAAATCCTAAAAATTGGTTTAAAAATAAATTATAAATATTTTTGGAATATATCTTTATAAAACCAACCGTTTCTGAAATATATTTTGTGAGCTTTAGTTGCAGAGATATACAACTAATGTTTTTACGCAATAATTCTTTAATGCCATACAGTAAGTAAATTTATTAAGTCTTTCAAAAATTAACGTTTTTTTTCTTTAACCTCTTAAGGGAAATATTTATCTAGCAATGATCTATATCTATCATTTTAAACTCAGTAGTTAACATTTACATTTTTTTATTTGTCTAAATTTATAAATGAGGAGTTTAATAGCAATGCAATAACTGTGAGTTGTGTAACCTCTAATAAAATGTCAAACATTTTAAATGTTAGTCGAAATTTTAATACGAAGTGTTGACCCTTGTGGACCCAATATCGATATTTTTATTGCTCCAACTAAACAAATAAAAACTTTAATTCTTTAAATATAAAATCATAAGATTTAAAACCGGGGGTCAAAAGATGTGTTACGTAAGTTTAGCGCAATTTATGCTTGGGTTTGCTGTTGTATATTATTTCGTTTCACATATATTACGAGTTTTGAGTAAATATCTCCATTTTTAAACATTAGTGCGAAATAGTCCGTTATACTTTATTTACTTAAGTAATAAAAAACTATAAAGTTTGAAAACCTTTTAATCTTAAATTTTGTTCCCTTTCTCTCCACCTTCAAGTGACATGCATAAAATATCATAGTAAAGCTAACTTAGTGTTTTATAAATCTATTCTAATTTATTTAGCATGAATATAAATAAACAATAAATTATAATAGAAGATAAATGTCTGCCAAGTCTTAAAAATAAATACAAACTAAAATTTTAGCAACGTTTAATTCTAAGATATTTGGGAAAAGAGAATTTACTATTCATTACACTTTAATATTTCAAATTCTTTAATAATATATTTCAATTCTAGCTTATAAAATACATATAATGGCCTATTCATGTCAAATAAGACTTTATAGAATCTTCCTCATACTATTTGAAAAATCAAGCTACACTTTAAAATAAAGCTAATAAACAATTATCTATTCAAAGAGTTTGTAAGTGACTGTTAGCTGGAAACTTTAACTGAAGAGTTAGCAGATTTTTTAAGAACGGTTTATTCAGAAATGTCCTTTTCTTAGGAATCTCTAAAATTGATAACTTTATTTGTGAAGGAACATTATCAACAATGATAATAAAACTAAATAAATTGCTGTTTGTGTGTGTGTGTGTGTAATTTGAGAACATAAATATAAGGATTAACGAGGGACGTGCCCTGGTGTACGTATGGTCTAAAGCATAACTCTCACAATAGCCTGGACTCCGATGCCAGGGAAATATGGTTTCGAATTCTTGTCAGGTGTAATGATTGTAGCTTTTTGCCAAATGGTTCCCCCCTATTCTTTGACTTAAATGCGGGTACACATCCTGTTATTTCAACTTTACTCATCCCCCTTACTCATCGCATTTGCGTAACTAGTACGTATGCGTATAGCCAAATTATGTTCAAATTTTGGCAAACAGCACCGGAAGAGAAAATCTGTTCAAGCATGCGTGTACAACATGGTTCTTAGGAGTTAGGTGTACGGCACTGCACATGTAAATAATGGCAAGCACTTTCGGTAAAGTAGAACCGTCCCTATTCGCATTTCAAGGGACTGATGTGGTGTTTACTATTAATAATTGTGTATGTTCTACATCCGTGCTCCAAGATGTCGAGGTATGCAGTGCCGTGCGCTTAACAACTGTGCAACATGTTGTAAACGCTTGCTCTTACAGCTGTGCTCTCCCGGTGCTGTACGCCGAAACTTTGAACACATTTTAATGGTATTAGCATAGATTTCCGTATGCAAGTGTATAGGGATTTTTTACACTGGTAAACAAACTATATGTGGAGTTTTGGTTATGAATTTCCGAACATCCTATATATCTTCTGCTCATTATATGTATATATGTATATATATGTATATACATATGTATATATCTATGTATATATATAGACATATGTATATATATGTATATATAAATAATGTATAATTTATATGTATATAGGTTATATTTACGATTTAAATAGGAATTTAATCATTAAAAGTTTAAAAAAAATCAATAATCAGTAGTAAACTACTCTTAAATATTTTTTTTTGCTATAAACCAAACATGTTTATATAGTGCTTTTTGTAATGTCAAACAAATCTTAGATATACGAATTTTAAACAAACCTGCTAGATTTATTTTCGATCAATTTGGAACTCAAAAATTATTACTCGTTAGTGAACTACAGTCAACTCTCGATTCTACGACCCCGGGAATAGCATCCCTCTCGAAGTAACGACCATTTTTTGGGGAACCGTGAAAAATGTGGGAAAAAAGGTTGAAAAGTTTAAGGAAATCGGCTGTAAAATGTGTTTGTTGCATTTATTTAGGTCGCTGCGTTGCAATTATCTTTGTGAGCACTGTATTACTGGTAACTGGGGTGGGTCAGGTATAAAAATAGACACCACCTCATCAATGCCAGCCAATAGCACTTGACTGTCTACCCCCTCCCACAAGCAAGCCAATGTTTCCCCGCACGCGACTGCCGCTACACTACGCGCCAGACTTGCTTTTGACATTATTTTGATTCTAGATTTGGTTAATATTTTGGTTTGATTTTGTGAACAATTTTTGACGACCCATGCTATTGTTTAACATTGTTATTTGGATTTGGTTACGTTTTTGGTTGGATTTTGTGAACGATTTTTGATGACCCACGCTGCTTGTTGTCTAAAAAATGCAATTTTTTCGTATGAAGGTCAGGGGTGGAACAAAATCTGTTAAAATTCCAATAACGACCCCTTCGAAATAACGACCCATTTCCAGGGAAGCGTGAATGGTCGTAGAATCGAGAGTTGACTGTACTCTTTATTAAAGGGCTAGGGTAAAAAAAATACTTTTGTGGTTTGTCCTTATAGTTTTAAAATATAAAGTTTGAAAAAAATTGTCATTATTTTAGATGATTTTTTTTCGCGATCACAATAATTTCCCTTGATATGAAAAAGTAAAAATACCGTGTTCAAATTAATTCAGTATTTCTCCAATCATAAATAAAAGTATATTTACAGAAACTACTTTTATTTGTGAACTCAAAACCACCAACTAAACTAAAATATGGTTTATCTTTAGATTTAACATACTATTGAAATATATTCTGTCACTAATTTTTGGATTTGGCAATCAAGTTATATAGAAGGATTAATAATTCATTTTACATTATCTAGGAAAATTCATAATTAATACGAAACCTTAAAAAAAATCGATAAATTTAAATACATTTGTTATCAATAGCCTAATACATTTCTGGTAAAATTCTAGATAACCTACTCTGCATTGAAATCAGTTAAGCGGTTCTGGAGATAGACAAACATACCTACACCTATTTGTTTAATAAATACATTATCAAGGATTTTAAGATTATAATATCATAAAATCTGGTACATGGCTTCTAATTTATTCAAACATACGAGAAACATTCAAACAAGTATTTTTGAATGGTTAACATTTGTATTTTAAATTAAAATTTGATTAAGGTAGTTATTAATTAAAGTTAATATGGCATTTCCTCTATACGTAGTAGCTACGACATAATAATCTATACTTATAAAATAACATGTCCTGACTGACTGATTCATCATCGCCGAGCGCAAACTATCAAGGCTATAAGCATGAAATTCGGTATATTCATTTTGTTATGTAGGCACCCACTAAGAAAGGATTTTAGAAAATTCCACCCCAAAGGGGTCAAAATAGGGGATGATAATATGTATGATAATATGTATGAAAGTCCGTCATTTTGAAAGTTACATAAACAAAATTTTGTATTTCGGTTATTGACGTAAAACAAATAAATACGTGTTTCAGGAATTTTGGAAATTTTATTTAATAAGGGATGAAAAAGGGGGTGAAAGTTTGTATCGGACTTGCATTATTTTTGATCTGAGGTCAAGTTATGGTCATCAACGTAACGTAATATTTTAAATTAATCTGTAAATACATATGTATATTTTCGTATTTGTATATAATCAACTTCCACGCGAGCAAAGCCGCGAGCAACAGCTATCTAGTACATCATAAATAATACCTAGCTCTGATAGAAATTTTTTTGTGATGAGTTTTCCTTCTGTTTTGTATATTTTAAAGTAAAATAATAATACATAGTTTAATCATTATCAAAAATTAAATTCTTTTTAAATGTGTTTTTAATATGTATTTAATTTACATGCTCAATGGTATTATTAGTATTTATTCAATATCACAGCATGTTTCTAGTTTCCAGAATTAATAATTACAGCAGTATGTATGAAGAATATACATTTTTAATTCCCTATGCTAAAACTTCTATTATAATAATCTAAAGTTTATTTTTCAAAAAAAAACAACTCAGTAAACAAATCTGTAAAGTGTATAAAATATATATTTATTTAAAATACACATTATATACACATTTATATACACAATAAGTAAATACAGTAATTATTAAATATATTTAAATAGCTAGACTGCATATATTAGTTGATATAATTTGAATAAAAAATAAATATAAATATTATATATATATTTAAGTAGTTCAATTGTATAGCCTAGTTAATGTATTTAAAAAAAAGCTAGGTGACGGTAGATTGGCATATTATTTGCTATTAAAAAAACTAAATCTTTGTAGGGATTGTTGAAAATAAACATGCTATTTATTTAGATGAAAGGTGAAAAATTTACCATAGACGTATAAACACACACATGTTTACACAGTTTGTGTACAGTTGTAAAATACATAAACGTTACTAAAACTATGATTCATACCATCTATTACATAAGTCACTTCAAAGAAAACGTATGTCATCCATTAGCCCCATAAAAAAAGAACGTATATTTATTTATTATTAGCACCGCGTCTTACTACCCATTCGAGTTATACGCACTTACGCTAATGTGTAATGGTAGGGTGATTGTGAGATGAAATGAAGGACCTACAGTTTAACGTGGAATCCGAACCACGGTGGAGGCCTGGCATTCCCCACATTCACAAGATGTCTTGTCAGAGGTGAGGGAAGGGTTTGGTAATCAGATAAATTTGAAGAACGTATACCCCATATTTAAGAATCAAGTTTAAGAATCTTTGTTATAAAACTCTTTTACTATTATTATATTCTTTAAATTGAAAAATGACTTAGGCCGGGATGAATCTTTGATAGCTTAGTGGTAAGACCATTGACGTACTAAGGCAAAGGTCATGCGTTGGACTCACTTTTCAATTCAAATAAAAGGATATTAAGATGTAGCTATAACTGTAACTAACAAATAAGATAGCTTAGCTATTTTATCTATGTTTTACTGTTAATTTTATGTTTAGTAACCAATTTTAGTCGATTTTTATCCTTCTGAATGTTGTTTGAGTTTTGAGGTGTTTTTTAAATTTGTTAGACTCTTAATGCTATCTGTAGATTGCTTTGTGTTTTCTCACATTTTGTAAGATATATAATAAGTTTGTTTGTTGTAGGTACCTGACTAATATAGAGTTTTCCAAGTTTGCTTACTCACCTGCTGTTGGAAAGGTAGAGTGGGAGACAAAGTATAAACAGGGCTGTATCGATAAGTTATTAAGTAGATAAAAGTTTGCCATACATACGTCCATTATTTCAAAGGTTATAAAGCACACTAATGAATAAACTAACTTACGTGATTATCCCATTAGACATTCCCTAAAGACTGGAAAAGTTGACCAAGATATACCATATAAAACAATGAAACATTGAAAAATAATCCTGTACTTAAATTGTATAGCAAACAAGTTATTTTCAGTTTATAAATGTTTTACTTAATAATTTTTGCTTTAAAATAATTATAATAATTTAATGGTTTTAGATAGCCCTCTAACATTTTCCTTTGATTTTTATTATTTTTAAACTAGTGAATATAACAATGCATTGTCTTATTTTATTTGTTTATCT
The DNA here is from genome assembly GCA_902151445.1 of Timema monikensis. Lineage (NCBI taxonomy): Eukaryota > Metazoa > Arthropoda > Insecta > Phasmatodea > Timematidae > Timema > Timema monikensis. Next base: position 306,622 of record CABFVZ010000634.1, read on the forward strand.
TGTGCTACTCTCAAATAGTCACATTAATCTAAGGCTGTTATATTTCTGGCCATATTTTTAAACATTAATAGTTAAATATTATCTTGTTCTCTACCAATTTAACTTCACATTTTATAACATTTATAAATTTATGTAAGCTAGTGCCCATTATTTGAAATTATAAAAAAATAAAAAGGTTGGTTTGGTAAAAGAGATATATTATATTCATATTATAACACTGCAGAACTTTAGTTTGTAGCTCTTGGATTTATTACGTATTTTAATAGGAGTCGAGGCAAGAAGATACCGTTATATGTTCGACTCATTTCCACAACGGATATTTCACGGAGTACAATGCAAATGAATTCGTGCTAGGACCTCATTTCACAAACAATGGATCACTTGTAACCTCATTGTTGAGGGTGACATACCATCAAAATCAGGTGAATCTAGATAATACGCCAGAAGAACAGAATAATTAATAGTTGGAACAAAAGAAGGGGTTATCGTTTAATTAATCTGAAGAGTTTATTAATGTAACATATTTCTCACTTCTTTCGTAAAGGATATACAATTTTGAGTTTGACGTCATGTACTGTATAAGCTTGAAGCTTAAAATAGGAGTTGATTGGCTATGTTTTTCACAAACAAATGAACCCACATTTATATACAAAAAATGGGTGTGTGTACTTATGTACGCGCGCGAGAAGTTATACTTCTTTGGCATCATTAAAAAATAGTTTTTAATTGCATGCAAATAACTAATTAAATAAAATGATAATATTTAGTATTAATTATGTCAAATAATAATATTTTAATTTATATCAATAAATAATACATACGAATAGTTAACCTCAATTATATTGGAGCACTTGAAAAAGTTTATAAGCACAATTTTTTTCACTAATATTTACGAATAGTAAATAATATTAATCAAAATATTCAATTTAAATCACTACTGAATATAATTTATTAGCACATATATAATTCGCACTTGTATGAAACTAAAACACGTGTTGTGAATGTAGAAACTAGAAACATGTGGATAAATATTATATATATGAAAACAGTGATCAGAGGCGACGAGCGTACCAACATGCGCGACTAACAGAGGTTCTATTTCTATTTTGTTGGTAGCTTTTTTTTTTCGAGACTTAATGAGCGGTTTAACTTCAACCTGTTACTTTTGTGTTACAGTGATGCGCGCGCATCTTAAAATTTCACTCATCATTTTTTCATAACGCGCCTAAAGAAGTATAACTTCAAAAATTAGCAAACAGGGTGTTATTTATGACATACTTGTCGTGATATCTGGAAGTAGATAGCTCAAATAGTATATTTTTAACCATATGGTCATACATGTTTCTAGGATTAAATTTCCGGAAAAAGGTGATCAGAGAATTCACTCATACTTCTATCAAGACGTTATAAAAACGCCATATGATCATAATGTTGCAAGGATGAGAAAATAGCCGGCTGCAGCTGACACAAAACTTTCGATGGCTGTATGATTTAGTCAACAGTTTGCGTTACATATATTATTGATTATATTCTATATAATAATTTAAGACCTATTATCTCATATCTTTATTTTAAATAATGTATCTTGAAAAGAGGCATTTAATTTTTAATTAAACGTAGTATAAAGCAAAATTTTGGAATAAGGGGGCGAAGGGGTTGGGGAGAGGGTTCATACCCTCAAGAACTGTTGGCCTTATGACTAACGCATTTAGCAATTTATTAATAAGAGTAATGGTGTACTTATTACCGCATATCTTATACCAAAAAGAAGTCGTAGTTTTGTTCAAATTCTAGGTATGATTCCAGGAACCTACACAGAAAGCATATTTTTAATAAGGTCAAATATTTATTTATTTATCACCTCATATTTTACAAGCCAATCACAGTTATATTCATTTTTCCCTTATAACTTTTTTGAAGTTATACTTCTTTAGGCGCGTTATGAAAAAATGATGAGAGTGAAATTTTAAGATGCGCGCGCATCACTGTAACACAAAAGTAACAGGTTGAAGTTAAACCGCTCATTAAGTCTCGAAAAAAAAAACTACCAACAAAATAGAAATAGAACCTCTGTTAGTCGCGCATGTTGGTACGCTCGTCGCCTCTGATCACTGTTTTCATATATATAATATTTATCCACATGTTTCTAGTTTCTACATTCACAACACGTGTTTTAGTTTCATACAAGTGCGAATTATATATGTGCTAATAAATTATATTCAGTAGTGATTTAAATTGAATATTTTGATTAATATTATTTACTATTCGTAAATATTAGTGAAAAAAATTGTGCTTATAGACTTTTTCAAGTGCTCCAATATAATTGAGGTTAACTATCCGTATGTATTATTTATTGATATAAATTAAAATATTATTATTTAACATAATTAATACTAAATATTATTAAATTATTATTGTTAAATATTTATTATTTGTTATTTAATATTAACAAAATAAAGAAATAAAATTTATTAAAGATTTAACAAAAAATTTGTGATAAAAATTTAAATCAAACATCAAATTAAAATATTAATTTTTAATATTTATTATTAAATTTAATAAATAATAAATATTGATAAAAATTAAAAGTGAATATTAAATTGAGAAAATAATAAATATTTAAAAAATGAATAAACTTAAATTCAATTTTTGAATTTATTATTTAATGGTGCCAAAGAAGTATAACTTCTCACGCGCGTACATAAGTACACACACCCATTTTTTTCTTATAGTTTCTTCTAAAATCAACCATAGTGCGCGGCCCTTACGATAGGGGCGCCATGAGCTAAAGAAGGGGAAGCATAAGCCAGTCTAGGGGCGACAAAAGGAGTGGCATATGCCAGACGTGGGGCAACAACAGGGGAACCATAAGCCAGAGGGGTGGTAAGAGCAGGGGCTCCATAAGCCAGAGGGGAACCCAAATAGCCTGGGGTGGCGACAGACACAGCCAGAACAGCAAACAAGACCAGCTGAAAATAATAGAAACAGTTAATATCACATTTTTTAAGATTTAAAAATTCCTTTCAAGTAACTAACCTGGCTACTAAATGTGTGCATTGATAAATAAGTACTTGTGCATTATTTTGCCATGATACTAAAGATTAGTATAATATTTTACTTGTGTTGCTAGACTTTGCTACTCAAGCTTCATACTAATAATTGTGCATAAATTGAGATTGTTATTAAAAAATCCATATACTTCTTTACTTGTACATTGCTTGACCCCACTATTAAAATTATATATAATTTTCTACTTGTACCATGCTAATTAAGACTTTCATAATTTTATACGTGTACCTAACGTCTACTTGCTACTCAATATTCATATACTTTATTAATAGTATAATATTTGTCTCTGTTACTCAAGATCAATATAAATTTCTACTAGTATCTTACTAGATCCTCCTACATTACATCAGTAAACATCTTTACTTGTGCATTATTTATTCCTAATACTAAAGATATATATGATTTTCTTATTATGCATTATTTGTCCTTGCTCCTGAAAATTGATACACTTTTTTTTAATCCAAGCAATGATGACCCTGTAACTAGAGATCTATATTATTATCTATTTGTGCATTGCTTGACCCGGTTACTCAAAATATATATAAGTTTCTTCTTGTGCATAGTTCGGCCCTGTTACTCCAAGTATAGGGAATGCCAGGCCTCCACCGTGGTTCGGATTCCACGTTAAATTGTAGGTCTTCCAGTTTATCTCACAATCGCCCTACCATTACACATTAGCGTAAGTGCGTATAAACCGAACGGGTAGTAAGATGCGGTAATAATAATAATAGTAATAATAATAATACTCCAGATCTATATAATTTTTTGATTTTGTATTTTCCCCTGTTTTATCAAGATTCATATAATTATTTTAAGCTACAAATTTGTATCACTAAGCTGGACTTTGTTTTTGCTATAATGTTTTATTACAAAGGTTCTTGCCCTTAGGATCTTATTCTAATCAGCCATAGACAAGTTTGGTAATCTATTATCCACCCTAACAAAAACCAACCTAGTTTGACCAAACATGTAGGCCTGTACTTTCTGCAATTATCAGGAAAGAAGGCTCATATCTTTTCAAATTATGTTAGAGGGGAACTTTGAGTCTCAACAAAATTGTTATATCAATATAAAATACTAAAATACTCATTTCTTAATTTATTTGTAAAAAAAGTATTTAAATCATACTATAGTGTGAGTCTCCAATTCAGGGAAAATGATTTAAGCCAAGTAATCATACCCGAAATCACACGGTCTAAGACATCATTCACGCAATAAACTGTATTGATACTTTTAGGTAAATTGAGGTTCAAACGTTGTCAAAATTCTCGGGGGATTTATATTGATCTATCAATATAATTTGTCCATACTTTTTCAACGCATGCGCAACAAAATTAATATAAACTACATTTATCTCCCTTAAAAAATAAACTATTTTAAATATTAAAAAAAATTGAACTTGTGCATGTTTCCATGACAAAGTGGTAAAAAATTAAATTACTTATCAGGGAAAGCCCCGTTCATTCAAGGTTGCAGACAAAATAATTAAATGCTTTCCATGTATTAATTTAATTAGCAATATACTTAGAAAGTGAGAAGGCTCAATTCTTATATTAGATTGAGTCACTTTTAAGGCTTGTCCTGTAGAGACTTGGTGTTTGATAAGCTCTTGTTGTACTAACTATTTCTCTCTGTCTAAAAAAAAACTCCATGGCCTGCAAGCGAGCTATACCAACCGAACGGCGGCAGCCGTTAACGATAATTGTGCCAGCATTTATGGATAGAGGGTGTCATGTGGTCAGCACAACAAACCCTCCATCCGCTACTCTCGGTTTTCTAAACCAGTGCTGCTATTTATTTATTCAAGTATCTCCTATTTTGTTCTCAAGTGTCTGAATATGACCCCGTTCCAGATCCACTGTTTCACGGATCAATTTTAGAAACACCAGAGATCGAACCTGGGACCTACGGATATGTAGCCAGGAACTATGACCACTAGATCACAGAGGCTGACATTTGAACAAAATTAAAGTTATTGAACTTACCAGCTTATACATTATGATGGCTATTTGTTTTATTCAGATGCGAGAGTACAGTACAATTTGTGACTGGGGATTGTAATTATACTGGTATTACTTGTTGGGCGGAGCCTATAAAAGTGTTGGGTGGGGGAGGGGGGCGACTCAGTATTAGCAAGTTTCAAGGGCATTTAACACCACTTAAAACCATACCTATATACATATAATATATACATATAATATATACAATATATATATATAATATATATAATATATATATAATATATAATATATATATTTATATATTTAATAATAATAATAATATATATTATTATTATTATTAATATTAGCACCGCGTCTTACTACCCGTTTGGGTTATACGCACTTACGCTAATGTGTAATGGCAGGGTGATTGTGAGATGAAATGAAGGACCTACAGTTTAACGTGGAATCCGAACCACGGTGGATGCCTGGCATTCCCCACATTCACAAGATGTCTTGTTAGAGGTGAAGGAAGGGGTTGGAAATCAGATAAATCTGTGCCGGGATATATTTATATACATATAATATATATAATATATATATATATATTTATATACATATATACATCTATTGCCGTTGATATTATGAAAATTGAAAAATGACACCTGGACACGGGAATCGAACCTGGGACCTTTGTCTCCCTGGGTTAGATTCCCGTGTCCAGGTGTCATTTTTCATTTTTCAGAAAATGATATCTAAATGCGAATAAATCCTCACTAAAAACAAATATGATAGCTTTGGCTATTTGATTCTTATTGGAGATTAGTCTAATTCCCTATTCTATGAATATGAATCTCCAACTTACTTTCTAATCCCTAATTTCAAACACAAATCTGAGCCTTGGAAAAATTATGAATATAAAAAATATAATCATAATAGAATAATAAAAGCTGCAAATACTAAGTGTTAACTGAATGTATTAATCTTATAATGTTAACAACCAGGCCCCAAACCTGTAATTTAAGTTCATCCTACAGTTAAAAATAGTTCTGAACCACCAGTAGTAATAGGCCTAAAAACAATTTTCAATTGAAAATGTGAAAATTATCTTTTCCAAGTAAATGCGTTTCGAGTACGAAATTTTCTCGAATCCTTGAATATTAAATATCCTTAAAGGTTCTATCGATTTAAGGACTTGAGTTAAGAGCTTTTATGTATATAAATGTATGTTTATCATTTTGTTTTGAGAGGATAGGAGAGAGGGTTAGTAAATTTTTTTTTTGTTTCTTTTTGTCACCGCATATCACTATCTGTTCATGTATTTACTAGCCACGCCATCACGTTAGGGATAAGAAAGGTAGAATTTAAATGAAGTGTATCCTAAATTGCTTAGAGAGAGTGAAAACATCTAAAAGAACCTCNTAGCACACCCTACCGGGATTCAAACACCAATCTCTGTCATCGGGAGTCTTGCCTATTGCAGGAGTGATGCCTTGGATTATTTGACTACCTTTTTGGGTGGGTGATATTAAATATAAACTTTAAATACCGAGCTACATTAAAATAGGATTCAAAAATGAACCGTAGCACAAATACTCTTCTACATGAATATTAATATTTGACTTACATAACGAATAAGTTAAGAGTAATTAAAATACACAATGTAGAAGAACAAAGAAGAAATATGGTATACGCTTAACATAAAAGGAGATACTTTTGTTTAACTATTCTTAATATAGATGCGAGCCCTTATTTTTAATAATTAGCCTATTTTAAATTCAGATTATTGTCATGTTGTGTTGAGATGTACTAGCGAAGATGGGGAGATCTAGGTTCGAATCTAGTCCGGGTGAGCTACGGGTAGTTTTTCCTACATGGTTTTCTACTCTCCCGCCACGCAAACGCAGGTTCATTTCCTCTATTTTCAACCTTCCCAATTCCTAACCCATTGGAGTAATTAGTACATAGCGTGTAACCCGAACGTGTAGTAAGACGCGGTGCCAAGTATTATTGTTATTGTAATGTTTTTTATATTGCATTCATAAAGGCTACAGTATCGACGGTGCGAATTCAACATACGTTTATTTTAGTTTCACTTTTTTAACACAGGGCTGGCTACCCGTGCTAGTGGGCAAGCTAAATGTCCAGCTCCCTTTGTCTGGCTTACGAGGGGTGGGGGGGTCAGCGTTTGACTACTGTCTGGTTTACTGAGTGTGGTTTTGATCAATGGTTTCGTACCCTGCTATGCCTTTATGTAAATACGGGTATAGTTCCTATAAACTATAAATTACTATTCACACCCACATTAGTGTAATTAAAATATGCGTAAAACCCGAATGGGTGTGAGAAGGGAAGGGAGTACAACGGCCCTTAATGAATTGATATAAGAGGGTAAGGATTAGGAGGGATATTTTATATAAAAAGTACCTACATAAGCGTTAAGAGTGGATAGTCGGACTAATTAGAGTATAGCCTGTGAAAAACACTATACTAGTGATCACAACTGGGACTCGACCCATGACCAATCCGTCATAATATCCTCGTGCTGTGTAACATATTCTTAGAGAGAACTGAGTCTTAAAGCGTTGCCCAACAGCTTCTGGGAATATAAATCTTACGAAAGAATAAGCTTTAAAAATTGTTAGCAGCCTATTGTATTGCAATATGTCTTGTTCCTTTTTGGGCATTATACTAAAGTTTATATAACAATGAATAGTGTTAACTATATTGTGCAGTATATTTAGTTGCTAAAACGAATTCATTCACATTTTCAACCTAGCCCAAACACCCAGAAGTTGGGTTGATGCAATTTATATCCATCCGGAGCTTTAGTATGAACTCAGCCTCTCGACTGGTTAATGCTGCCTGCACCATCTGGTACAAATCCCATACACTAGGGGAGTTCGGGAAGCGCAGTAGCTCCCCATGCCCTTCCACACTTCATTTCTAAAAGCGAGCGTGAAAGAGCCTGACAATTTTGCTTGGAACAGTATTTAAAATACCTTCCAGGATTATTTTATATGCCACAATCGATATGGGACCAACGGCTTGAATTCCTATCCAAAGGTAGTTGTGCAACGGATTTTCATAGCTCAAGAAAATTCGTCAGCCTCAGTTGGGCCCTGATGAGAGCAGTTAAACTAAAGGCCATTGAGGTAAACATTTCATTCATATATGTTTCCCTTATTCTGTCACCTTAACTCAGATGGTAGCAAGTATACTTTCTAAAATTTGTGTCCCTGTTTGTATTCTAGCGCTACTGAATAATATAACTGATTAAATTTGTGTCATAGGTATGCATTGACATTGGGGGGGGGGTCTGTTTATCATAATGAAAAGAAATTGTTTGTAAATCACGTACTTGTATAAATAGTTAGTTCAAAATATATAATTTAAATACAGTGAAGAAAAATATACTCATTTCTAGAGATTGAACCAGTTGTAAGTTTTCCTAACCACTCTTAGTTACGGAAACCAGCGTGAAACTAAAATGAAACGACGGCGCGCAGACCAAATGGTCTTTTGGTTCACCGTATTCCCTTCTGTCCGCTCATACCCTTACCGCAATCCCAGTCATCCTTCACTGTGTTTTTAAAACGTGAGGCGACATTGGCCTCGCATGTGTGGTATGGAAGTACTTATCAGGTTCAAAGACAGGGCGTGGTCTCCGGTTGACATATCGGTTTCAGGATACTTACCTTTATACTGTTCACTATCATTGTCGCATCGCTGACTCAGCGAATCGAGTAAAAGAAAGAGAAATAAAAAAAAAAGGAGTTGTGAGTCCTTTGCGTCCAAACATGATCCAATTTTCCAAGTTTGAAGTGAAGGGTTTAAAGGGAAGTTGTAAGCTCTAGAAATACTTAAAGGTGAATCCAAGGCCTATCGTCGAAGAGGGTAATTGGTTCTCCTTAGATTCCTTCAGTATAAATTTATTAATTTTTGTTAATCAAGATTTTTATTTATAATAAATACAATTGCTTTAATTAATAAAGATTTTAACTTATATTAATCAATAATATATCAAATTAAAAATATAAAATAAAAATATAGTAATAAAAATATAACTTTACTAATTTTTAATCAAAGCTGTGGGTTTTGGTTATTTTAATACAAAAAAATCAAATATAGTCACTTGTCACTATAAAAGTAGTAAATATGTACTGTACATGATCTAGTATGTATTAATGAAAAAATCTTTAAATAATTGGTTACCGTACTAAACTCGATGGAGAGTCCCCTTGCTTTTCTGCCCAATAGAAAATAGGGGGTCTAAGTTTAAAGAGTTATTGACTAGGTAATTTAGGAGATAAGGCAAACATATTTTTAATTATTTTATATACTGGGGGAGTTGGTGTTGTGGAAGAAACACTCAGCCAAAGATCATTAGTGAAATAATATACACTTTTACAGAAACATATTGAGAAAAAATTACATCTAAGCTCACAAAAGATTATCAAAATCAATTTATCGGACCTAAATTAAAAAATATATATATATCCCGATTGCTCAGACACTATTGGTTTTATAAAAAATGTATATGATATAAAAGTTTTTTTTAAATATTACTGCAACTTTACAGTGATAAGGATACTAGTGACTTCAATAATTCCAGAAATATGATTATACAACAAGAAATTTCTAATTTAAAGTACCCTCAATGTCACTATCATGGGAAAGTTCAAGCTTTTATTTTATTTTTAATGTTAAACAAAGCCTACATACAAAAGTGAATATAAATATTTAATGCCGATTTTAAAAACATTGCTATTCTTTCTGTTCGCCCTTAAGTAAACAACCCTTTATTTTAAGTTCAAATAGATAATTACGAACACACCTCTGAATAACCTTATTAATACAATCAGTTACCAAATTTTAGCTAGATATGTAAAATAGTTTCCACTCTAGTCCCAGTAACAGAGAGAGACTTATTTTGGGTTTCTAGGGGGTCATGAAAAGTCAACATCCTTCAAAATGCCTAGGAGTTAGAAAAATTTAAAATGATAAAGCACAATAATAACTAAACTAAGATAGCTTCTCACCTCCATCTCTATATTTTGACCCCAAAATAACCAATGGAACGCTGGTAAACCATTGTGTTATTTAATTATTGTGTAGAAAATATTTACCTTTATACATCCTTCAAGATTAATGATTTTCATTATAATTGTTAAAGATTAATTTAATTATTATCATATCACCCCAACCGGTGGACACGCGGTATAAATGTATAGCTCATCAAGTCTGGTTTGTCGGTGACGGGAAATCCGGTGTTCAAGTCCCAGGTGGGTATTCTAAGGGTGTTATTTTTCCTAAATTGTGTCTCAAACTCCTTCCAAACAAGTGTGAGTAATTGTTCTAAATTGTATCTTCACCATCCTTACTATATTAGCGAGGTTAAAATACATGTGTATTCACAAACGGCTACTAAGATGTTATGGAATTTAAGAAAAATAAGTTTAGTTGCTAAGTATTTATTTCTCTATATTTTATTATTTTAATATAAATTTCTTCATTATTTAATTAATTAAATATGTTTTATATTTATTCATTATTTTATATAATCACATTTTTCTCTTTACCTCCCCTTTTCATTAATTTATTTTTGTAAGGGTGGTATATTTTGCTCTCTTTTGCTTTTACGCGGTTTTTCTTTAGTTCGCAAAGTATTTCTATAAAAGGTCGACGTGCGTTACCGCAGCGGCTCACACCTCTCGTCACGATTCTTCAATACAACTTATTTTAATAACCCATCTTTCTCTGACATAATTGTATGTGTTAAATGAACATCAAATAAATATCACGTCAATTTCATCATCACAACTCCAGGTAGGCCTACTTGGGTCAGCGTTATCGAATCTTCAGCAGTAAGTAAGATGTAAACCATGTCTATTTACGCAAAGATTTAAATAATTATCTTTCTCAATCAAATTAAAATCATTAGTATTATGATGTATTGTTGAGACACCATACTTTCTCTAATAATTATTGTAAGCATAGGGTTCACACATTTAGAAATATATTGAGAATGTAAGCTCTTATTTTTTGTTCCTAAATTAGGCGTTTTCTACATGACAATGAACTTATTAAGGTGGGGACACACTGCCGTCACGTCACGTGAGGTCACATGAGCTCACGTAAGCCATCAAAGTGTGAGTAGACTTATTTCTGTTGATTAGATGGGAGCGCATTCACACTGGCGTCACTACATACACATCACGTGAGGTCATGTCTTCTCATGTCTCGTCACGCCCTCACGCGCTCTCACAATATCTGCGGCAGCACATATTTCGTGAGCCGTGAGTCCGTTGAAGGGTCGTAAGTGGACAAGTCGTTTAGTTTTCTTGGTTGTTATAGTGTGTTAATTATGGAGGAAATGCTTATTGAAAAAGTGCGTAGCCGAGCTTTTCTTTATGATGTCAAGTCAGGAGACTACAGAGACCAGGAAATGAGAACCAACGCTTGGGAAGAGATTGGGAAGGAGTTGAAAATAAAACGTAAGTTTTATTTCATATTTACTTTATTTATTCATGTATAAACTCAATTTGTTGAGGGTGCTAAAAGTATACACTTGTAATTAAGAGACAAAATAAAAATATTGTGGGCCTATGACTATCGTAATTTGTTATATACAGGTTTTTTTAAAGTTTCCACCCGTTTAACTCGAAATGTATGCAAAATAAAAAAAGTATTTCCGAACAAAAGTTGTGTGGTTTCGAGGCGGAAAGAAAACAGCATGATTTGATTTAGTGGGCATTTTCAAAGTTATTTCGTCTCTATGATATTTTTGTAAGTTGTGGTAATCCTTTGGCGAAATTCTTTGATCGTAGTAGGCTTTGTTTTATAAACAATATACTTTAGTTAGACCCGTGGAAAAAATCTAATAACGGGGACCACACTTTGGGTTAGTAAAACAATAATACCTTAAATTATTAACATTTAGTAATAAATCACTCATCGTTATCATATATTGATCATTTGTCAAATATTTTTTTAAATCAAGACTGAATAAAAAAATTGTTTGTTTTTTTGTTATATTCAAATGCCGATACAAATATTATAGGTTTCAATTAAAAATATATTTACCTTAAAATAACTTTGAAAAGTCCACCAAATAAAAAAAATGCTGTCGTCGTCCCCCCCCCCCTCCTCGGACACCAAACGACTTTTATTAAGATTTTTTTCGTATTTCGCATACTTTTTGAGAAAAACAGCCGGAAGCTTAAAAAACAAAAAAACTGTTCATGTAGAATGGGTTTTTTTCACTGTCCGTTAACTAAGTACAAACTAGAGAAGATAAGTTTTGATATTCTATTCTAATATTATTATCATAGTGAGTGAAGTCCTCGTCGGATCGTGGGTAATTGCCAAGGTACTGAGCCAACAGGTGAATTGAAATAATCTTTGAAATACTCTCTAACATCTGTTGCCTCTCGGGGTGCATTCCTCCTCATTTGCAGCAAATTTTGTAGAGCAGAAGTCCTCGGACATAGTTGCTCAATTTCATCAGGGGGATTGTGTTCTTTGCAGAGCATGTTATGAAGGCAACAAGATGCCAGCACCAGTTTATCGACAGTTTCTGGTTGTACTTCCAAAGGCCGTCGAAAGACTCTCCACCGGGAAGCTAGAATACCAAAAGCATTTTCAACGACCCTTCGAGCCCGTGACAAGCGATAGTTGTAGACCTTTTTGTCTTCGTCCCCTCCTAGGTGGTGTCTGCTGTATGGTCTAAGTAAATATGTTTTGAGGGGAAATGCCTCATCTCCAACTATTACATATGGCAATGGAACAGAATTTTCAACCAAAGGTGTATGTGGTGGAATATTCAATGTCTTGTCTTCGAGTTTTTTCCCAATCACAGATTTTGAAAAAACATTACCATCACTGTTATTACCATATGCACCTACATCTATAGCAATGAATCTATACTCAGCATCAACTAGTGCAAGGAGAACTTGCGAATGAAAACCTTTGTAGTTGAAGTATTTTGACCCTCCACCAATTGGGCACAGAATAGCGATGTGCTTCCCATCAATTGCTGCCAAACAATTTGGGAACTGCCAAAGATCCCGGAATATTTCTGCTGAAGCTTTCCAAACGTCTTCATTTGGCTTGGGCATAAACAGAGGACCCAATATTTTCCATATAGCTTCACAAACATTTCTAACTATCTTTCCTACTGTGCTGAATCCCAAACGGTAACTGAATCCCAGGCTTCTAAACGAGTTTCCTGTGGCCAGGAACCTGAAAATAAAATGATTGCTATAAATACTTATCTGTAAATAAACATAAGATATCATTTAAATCAATTATAATCTTATTCTTTATATTTTATTTTATATTTTTTATTCAAACAAATCTTTTTTTTTCAGCTGGGACAGCGAAAGATACGTGGGAAAAATTACGGAGGTGTTTCATGAACGCACTGAGCCGACGACGGAATAAGAAGAGTGGAGATGGAGCAACAAAAATGCCTCCATGGAAGTTCGAACAAGAAATGTCATTTCTTTTGCCCTCTTTTAGCGCAAGAAAGACACAGAGCAATCTCCAGGATGTGGATGAACTCCATGAAGAGGTGGTTTTTAGCCCAGAAACAAGCATTAATCACAGATCAAGAGATTGTATGAATGATGAAGTTTCACCCAGTCAAGACACCCCTCAAACTTCACAGGGAGATCATATTGCACCTTCAAACTTTCCAAATGAAACACATGTAAATTTTCAAAATATTGCTAATAAGAAAAAAAAGCGAGATGGAGGAGACAACAATATTCATCAAATGGTAAAAATTATGAGGGAAAATTCAACTTTGAGAAGAATAAGACATGAAGAAAGAAAAATATCAAGCCTTGACTTAGATGACACAGATATGTTTTTTCTGAGTTTAGCAAAAACTGCAAAGACACTTCCTCCTCTAGATCTGGCTAAAGTAAAATTACAGGTAAGCCAGGCTGTCCTTCAAATGCAAATTGCAGTGGGTGAGCAGGCACAGTATCGAAAATCATCTGCTTCCCCCGCATCCCGCAATTCCACATCCAGTGAAACATCGTTCTCTCCACGCCCAATTTCTACTGCATCTGCAGCTTCGTGCTCGTCAGGAACTGGAGTATATACTCTGCCTCTTGTAAATGATCCAATCAACAGTGAGTATTTGGGACCTCAAGTAAGCTCACCCCATTTCATTTCAGGACTTCATCAATATTGATAATATTAAGTAGTTTTTCTATTTGAAAGATAAAATGTGCTACAAGAATACTCTGATCTTTGCTCATTAAAATATTTACCTATTTGATCCTTTCTGTAAGACTTAAATAAACAAATTTTAAAAAAAATCAGTATTTTGTCACTTCACGCACCTTAAACACACTGCAAGCTTTTCTTCAGTAGTGATGGCCTCTCGCATCTGAGTGTTTTTGGTTACTATATTCTCCTTTATAAGATCATGTAAGAACTGAAATTCTTCCTTTGTCATCCTAAAATACATTTCATATCGACTTGGATGTTCTTTAAGCTCCTTAACCAAATGATAAAACTCGCCCTTCACCTTCCTTTTCAAATTTATTTGATGCACCCACACCCTTTTCCTACGAGCCACTGTATTAGCCACTAATACTGCACAAGTATTTTCCAACTCTTCTTCAAATTCAGATGAACTGCTAGATCCACTTCTCTCCATGGTTAGTCCAAGAATGAAGGAAGAACTTTAGATAAGAAACGTATTACTGAAAACGAAACGAGAGCGCATGTTGAGTGACATGACGTGACTATAGTGTGAGTATGTACAGCACGTCACGTCATATCTTTACTGTGTGAGGTCACATGAGCTCACGTGACGTGACGGCAGTGTGTTCCCACCTTTAGTCACACGTTGACAATACTTCCCTTCTTCGAACATAATATATAGTTCTACACAAAGCATCAAGCTCAGTTGGGAAAGTTATAACTAGGCTGCAGATTTTCCATTCATACACTCGTTTTATTGTTGACAACAATTAGTTTTAGAGAAATATATTTTATTTAATGCAACATCTAACAAATATATTTAGTTTTATAGTACATATCAATGCATATTTCAGATGTAAGTGCATCTCTTCGTGAATATGTAAATATATACCTAAATACAGTAGTTTATTTATATCAAAGAACCTTTTCTTAAATTTCAAAACTAATTTAGAAGCCTCATTAGATGAAATTAGTTTAACTCCACTTATGTAGTATATTTATAACCGACTATTATATACAGGGGGTAGGTAGCGTAAAGGCCAACGATGCTAGTTGGGCGAGCATTCCATTATTTACGACTATTTTGGGTGATGGAATATGAGATTGGTAGTGGTGACAGGAGGGAAAGGGAAATTTTTTGTGACCGGGTGTCTGTATGTGTTGAGTTTTAAAAATCATGAGGATACGGCCAGAAACAAATCTGCAATCAACGCTGGGAGATGAATTAGTTGCAGGTGGTTATTGTATTAATTCATGTACAGTTTGTAACACTTCCATCAACACGCTGTTGTATCCTATAATATTATAACAGCATTTTAATTTATATTCATGTTTTTGTTTGTACGTATTTTCTTGTATTTCTTAGGTTTTACCGGGTGACCTGATGGTCTAGGGGTATGGTGTCGGTCGGACTTCTGTGCTCAGTTCCGGGGTTCGATCCTCGGCCCCGACACAGATTTATCTGATTAATACACGTAATGGTGAAGGAAGGGTTTGGTAATCACAATATGTGAATATGTGAAAAGCCAGGCCTCCACCGTAGTTCGGAGTCCACGTTAAACTGTAGGTCCTCCATTTCTTCTCACAATCACCCTACCATTA
Organism: Timema monikensis; assembly: GCA_902151445.1. Lineage (NCBI taxonomy): Eukaryota > Metazoa > Arthropoda > Insecta > Phasmatodea > Timematidae > Timema > Timema monikensis. The sequence goes on from CABFVZ010000634.1 coordinate 322,455, forward strand.
CACATTAGCATAAGTGCATATAACCCAAACGGGTAGTAAGATGCGGTGCCAATAATAATAATCTTAGGTTTTTAGTGCATAGTATCACAGTTTCCACAACCTAGTTATAACTATACACTTTTCTTGGACGAAAATACTTACTAACAAAAGTTTATTTCAAAATATCTAAACAAAAATATATACTTCTTATTTCTTGTGTTGACTACATATTAAAATATGTGATTTAAATTTAGCTTGAGTTTAAAACGATACGTTCAATACTAGTACAAATAAACATTCTGTTTAATCTAAATATGTTTTGAATTTTATTTATTTAATTTAGATATAGCCTAGCATATATTTAAATATTACTTCTTAATTTTACTCTTATATATTTTTATCCATCAAACCACTGGAAATGTGGCTGTATGTAGTGTAGTGACTTCCTACTCTCCATTCACGATGGTGAGATTATTTCTACTCTAAGCTTTACATTCCTCATTTTTATTTTACTAGCGGATGTATGTGGGTAGCCCAAGCTGATAAGACACTGTGGACTTAATAAATATTGATTACAATTTGAAAAATTAAAAATTGTTATGGGTATCTACTTTTTGACCCCATATATTAAAATTTATTTAATTGTTTGTTACTTTCTTCTTAGCACCTCATCTTACTGCTAGTTCCATTTATATGCTTATGTAGGAATTACGCTAATGATTTTAGTGATTATGAAGCTTATATTAAGAGGAAGTGTACCCTCATTTGATTGAGTGGAAAATAATTTTGGAAATAATACGTTAAGTACACCTGAACAAGACTCGAACCTTGATTTCTCCATCTTCAGCAGTATAGTCTGCTGCAAGAGTGGCGTGTTAGACTATCCGACCACCAAGGCAAGTTGTTACTAATTAAGTGCATGGCTAGTTTTCTTAAGTAGCCTTCCAGTGTCAGTACACGAGTCGTTGATCAAAGTCAGATGATTGACAAAACTTTATAAAAGACATTTAATTTTAACTAAAAGTCAAATCAATATCCATGTTTATAGATATTATCATATTCTTTAAATGGAACAATGAATGACTACGATAAGAGTTTATAATAAACTTGTTTTCCCAAGCTGTCGTAATACGGTGGCAGCGATTTTGTTTTAGCCCCAGGACAGAAAAATGTGTGACTCATTTCTCAAACAATGCCGAGCTTTAGTAGCAACGGTACACCTATCCACGATACTTATCTAATACAATTCTTCAACCAAATAATGGTGTGTCAGCATTCGTCGTGCATACAAGGAGAGGGAAAAGGACTATATCAGACAAACGCCTTTACGGTCTGCCAACCAACGTGGGTTAAATTGGCAAATAAACCTGTCTACGATTATTATTCCTGCTATATGGGTTAAATCACTGATACATCCTTTACTTTTAATCTTGTGTACTGAAGTTGGTTTTCAATAGATTATTTTGGACTCCTCTTTATGTCGAAATTTGATGCATTTAGTTAAAATTCAACCTCTTACTTTATCCTTAATATAGTAGTTAGTGTAGATTTAAAATATCCCAAGTAAACAGTAAGACATCTAGCATACAGACAGACATACACAAACACACACACACACACAATTAAAAATTACTCTTGACATTGTGGTTTTTCATTAAAAAAATAATATATTGTATTATATAAATTATAATTTTATCTGTCTAGTATCAGTGTCTTCTGAATCTTGTTTACATAACAACCGTTAACATCAAGCTGTATAAAAATGGTGCTTTTTGTTGGGCGCGTCTACTAGGATCTAGGAGAAAAAAAAAAAAAAAAAAAAAACCGAGCGGATTAATAAGTTAATATATTGACCCATATAACGACGCCCACCCCGAGATAGACCGCG
>CABFVZ010000634.1:324631-337807 GCA_902151445.1 Timema monikensis
AAAAAAAAAAGATTAAAATAAAATTTAGGGAAACGAGGGGAGTAAATGAAAGTGGAGGAAGCTGAAAAATTAATTTGATTTTAACAATTTGTTTGATGGGTGTATACACAATTCCTTTGGCGCCTAGAGCAAAATAAATTTATAGAGGAATGAGATAAAAATAGGAGGGAGGATAAAAGAGGGAGGGGGCTATACATTGATGGTAGGACTGTATTTTCAAAAAAAAAAAAGTAAAAAAAAGTTTTGTTTTTATATTGATATGATGGATGATTTGAAGCTTCGTTTTACAGGATTCTTTACAATATTTTTTTACGGAGAAGGGGGCTAGTAAATGTATAAAATAACAATTATTGGAACTTTAGTGAGCTTATTGTTTCCTTTTTTACCACATCCCAATCCTACCTATGGAATTATTGATAGTTATAATTCTAATTTGACAAGATAAAATAGTATTGTTGAGACAAAATGAAGATGAGAAATTAATAAATTAATTAAAGCTAAAATGAAATCTTAATATATTCTTTGAATTAGATAGTCTTTCTGAAAGATCATACACGAATTCTGATTTTTGATAAAATAAAAAAATCATATGACTTTAAAGTTGAAGAGTTAGCTTGATCTCGGCCATGAATTAGTCCATGCTGAAACAACTTCAGAAATTTGGTTCACTTTATTAATGTTATTTCGTTCACAATTCTTTAAAAAAAAACATTATAGCTCTTACACATCTACTTATATTTCCACTTTCTAGTCGCACTTTACTTTAAAACCATTAATTTACTTCTAAAATAAATTAAATTAAGAGCTCCACAGATTTGGCTCCATGTTAGACCGACACCGAGGAAGAAGACCCCGTCTCCTACCGAAAGTCTTCCAAAATCAAATTTAAAAAATGTTCTATTCTATTCTATTCTAGAAAACTAATATATTACACCAAAATAAAAAAGGTTTGCTATGGACTAGAGATAAAAATCAATAACAATACAGGTTTAATATAAATATTGAAATATATGCCAATGAATGTGAACAATGTTTTCTTAAAGAATTATATATTTATTTCTATCAGTCAGAATTGAAAAGCGCGCTAGTTTGGAGTTATTTACATATTGCCTGGTTTCCTCTTCTACAATCACGAGACCCGCTACTCAATTGTTTGACAGATTTGTGCATGCGTTGAAATAAATCATGGCCGACATTGAAAATAGATAAAATAAGAGTCAACAAACTTCTTAAAGGGATAATTAATATGTTTAATAAAAGGTAAGTGTTCTTCCTTAAGTCAAAATTCCTTATTTAAATTATTTTAAACAATGTTATACGTTGTTCTTTCATTCCTTTTATTTTATTATATGTATGTAAATAATATTATTTGTCAGGCTAGCAATACAGTGGCTGAACTTTGAAGTGCTTAATTTCAAACGAAAATAAATTAGAAACTATTCACAAAAATTAGAAAAAATATAGAGAAATTTATGGTAAGGTGGTAAATAACGTTACAAAATCAATTTTAATTATTGCAATGGAAGCAGATTTTTTTAAAAAACAGTTCATTTGATGTTAAGTTTGTGAGTAGCACTGGTTAATGGGGTAAAATCGGCTACGGAATAATTTACCTCTCCCCTTTCCAACCCTTGGTACGTAGCTTTTCACATCAAGAGTGAATGTAATTTTATTTGCTAGAGGAAATTTTTTGACACTAAAGAAGGATCTAGATTTAATATTACTCAGAATCCATTCACATTACATATTCGGAAGTTATCCATAAGTAGGTTTATTAGTGGGGAAAATATGAATAACACAATTATTTTTTAACATTATAATGTAAGTATAATATTTGTTTAGCGGCGCACTGAAATCAACCCTCCCTACCCTCATGTAGCACCAAATTGATATTAGAGCTCACGTCTCTTCCCCCTTAATAAGTGACACGTGGTTTACGAATGTACCATAAATAACCATTCTTTGAAGATAGAAGCTACGTGATTTTGTATGCATCATACAGACATTAACATAAAATGGGTTTCACCCACTTCGATGGCCACATGATCTAACGTGCTACTCTCTCAGTACGCTAGAATGATGATGACGAGGAGATCGAGGCTCAAATATAGGTTGAGCTTATTTAGGGTAGTTTTCCACTCTCCCTTTAGGCAAATGCGGATATACTTCCTATAAATATAATATTACTAATCCCTAAAACCATTAGCGTAATTAATACTTTAGCGTACAACCCTAACGGGTAGTAAGACGCGGTCCTAAAAATATATTCATACAGAGTGGGTCTGGGACAGACGATTAATAACTCAAAAATTAGCACTTAAATGGAAAAGTAAATTTTCACTAGCTAAATAAAAGCAAACTTACTCACTATACTTTTTCACTTTTTGAAGATAATGTCAATCAGGTTAGCTCTACTGGACGTTGAGTAAACTTCAGCACGTTGTACATTCCTTTCCTCATCATATATAATCTTAGTTTTTTCCATCCCACCCTATATATGTGTATATAATATAAAGATATATTATATACTTATATAATATGTTAATATCAATATGGTATATATAAATTCACGTGATATTTCTCTGCAAATACATACATAGAGGTCATACATAAACCACGTGTCACTGTTATTATATATTCCCCTCACTCAATATAGTTGGTATTAATATTCACTTTTCAAAACAATGGATTATAATATCAAACGATTTACAAAACTTATTCAAAAAATTAAAAAAAGCCATTATTTAATAAGCAAACCCTTAAATGTTATAAATTAATAATTTTAGTAATATCAGGAGTCAAATCCAGGTCCCTTGGTTTACTGAATAGGCAGGCTCACTACCGAGTTATGTTTAGAACCACGTTTTGCTACCCGCTCAGGTTATAAACCTAATGCTAATTACTGACCGTTGGGAAAGGTTAAATTTGTAGGAACTTTACCTGCATTTGTGTGGAAGTATTTTATCGATAAAAGTAGGTATTGGCAACAAAATAGTTAAGAGGGAATTTTATTAGACTTCATTCATTTTTTTTTTATACATACGAAAATATTGATGTTTTTTATCTCAATACAGGAAATTTGATGAAGGTATTAGAGTGTAGGTTTTAATCCATCACATTACAATGCATAAATTATGTTTCTTCCGACACCGATCTGATACCGTGTTCTAATTACTCGTGTGATAAAATCACAGAAACAAAAATATCTAATAGAAAGTATTATAATCTAAACGTAAGATATTTTTATTACTGAAGTTTCAATTCTTTATACACATTCCAACTTTCATTCCAACACCGCAAAAGATCGTCCTGTTCTTTAAATACGTGCCCTAAGGTCACATTATGCCTGCATTACACCAGCGCCTTGATCTGTACTCTGTGTTTACACACCTCACGTAGGAGGTAATTAATATTCAACGAGACGGTCATTGCACACGGCCAACTTGACGTGACCTGTGTCACTGTGGTGAAAGCGGGTCATTTGTGGGTCACGTGGTGCTCTGTCTCCTTGTATTGTGGAATATCGAACGTAGATCCTACCATTCTTTGCTACCGAAATCCTACCCCATGAGCGACGTAGCTCAAGCTGGCCTATCACAACACTAATTTTTTTTTCAGTGCCTTGTGCTCCATTTTTTATAATTTGTGCCTGAACAGTAACAATATTGTTAATTTTATTTCTAATATAATTCAATTGTTGGTAAAGTTGTACAATTTGGTTTAATCTAGAATAAAAAATAGATCTATGATGTAATATAATAATAATATAGGCACTATAATTTGATTCATATATGAAAAGATTGGTAGATTTAGTTAAAACTATGACAGTACCTGTGAATTGTTCTCATTATTCATTAGAAACACTAATTAGACACATATCAATGAAAATTCACTATTATGGTTTATATGTATTGCAGAGCCTAGGTATTATTGGTCAAATGGGATTGAGTGATGATGGATATATAAAACGTTCAATTTTAACAAGCTCTGCCTAACCTGGCAACACTTAACGACACAACACTGTTAGTAACTATGGGAACACAAACAAAGCCGTTGGTCGCATTTTGTCTGGTTTGTCAGTGACGGGTGCACTAGTATATTTATTAAAATACGAATATATTTCATTAACTTCAAACATATGTGTTTAGACTTCCTAAATTCTGTCTTCTTATTCCAAACCTATTATTGTAGTTTATGAAAGCGTAGAGGGGGTAAGTCACTGGGGAAAAATTTAACCAGCAGCCATTACAATTTCAATTAGTTGGATCTGCCATAAAGGTTTGTCTGAAACTGGCGCACATGAACATGCTTGGGACAAAGCAATAAGTATGGTCGAGGAAATCATTACCGGACCAAACTGGAGATTTAGGATTGACCCACCCGTAAACAGTCGTAACCAGCAGCTATACCACGAGCAGTGACATCTTACGGTCGTAAACATCGAGACAAATTCAATCATGAAAAAACCCATTCTTATAAAATGTAATCACCCCATTCCAGTTTACGACGTCATGGCATCTCCCCTTTTTACCCTCCTCACGTGTAGTATTATGTATAGTTGTTTAATTCGTTGTAAAGAGAATCATTAAATTGTTTGTTTTTTCATGATATCTTTTAAAGACAAATATTGTGGGCTCTTGCGAAATTTTATCAAAGGCCAAGTGGGATTGTTTTAATATCAAATTTCTCTTCAAGGGATGTTAACCTCATCAACTAAATTTGAGTACCTATTTATTATATTGAAAACACATTCGTTCTGTACTCTCTTTCTCTTTCTCTCTGACTAAACGCTTTTAACTACGCTAATGGGGTAGGGATGAGAAAATCAAAGCATAGAGGAAATGTACCCAGACCATTAAGGAAATAAACATCCTCAATATACACAGCTTTTAGAATCCAATAGAGCCACCAGTAGAGTTGTATTAACCTGCTTTGGTGGCCGCATGGTCAAAGGCGCTACTCTCACCGTAAACTATCATCACTACGACGGGTTCATAGATGTTTGAATCTCGGTTGGGTGCATTAGGGTGGTTTTTATAAAACAGTTTTCTACTTTCTCTCCACGCAAATGCTAATAAATTTCCCTAAAATATAACCTCTCATCCTTAAACATTAGAGTTATTATATAAGCGTGTATGTAAGCCGAACAGGTAGTTAGACCCGGTGTTAAAAACAAAAGAAAATAGGTATATTATTATAGATAAATATAAACGATCTAACTATTTAATATAAATTAGTGTTAAGTAAATATTAAAAAAAAAATTTAAAAAGCTTTGTTTTATGAAAAGTCACCCCCAAAAGAAAGTTAACCAATTCATCCATTAAATATATCTTTTCAATGCTACCTGGCGAAGTGAGGTAAAGCTTCGGTTATTTAATGGTTTTTTATATTTAGAATCACCCACATATATTTTCATTGCATTAAAATGATTGTTGGGAGCCAAAAAGTGCTAACACATATTATAGAAAGTACTGAAAATATAAATAGTCCATATATTGTATAGAAACACATAGTTGCAACTTGGAATGTTTGAAAATCATTAGAAGGTCTTAGACCAATACGAAGGCTTCTATTCTGGGAACAGGAAGTATTAATTTTTTATAGGTGATTTCCTATTATTTGAGTATGTGGCACACACATGTAATTAATACGTGAGATATGTAGGTTATTATTATATAGATAAATAATATACAATTATTAAAAAAAATAATTACATTTACTAAAAACTCGTAAGATTTGTGAAACGAAATAATAGGTGTATACATTGTTGTATGGACACTCCACCAAAGATCATAAATGAAATAATATATTTTATAAATTATTAGTCTATTATATTAGGAACTAGGAAAACAGTTACAGAAAAATTGAAAAATTGAAATATCTCTGTCCACCAAAGAACATAATTATATAATTCATTTTTAAATATCTGAATCTGAAAGTATATTTATTGGCCTTTAGATAAGAAAATTTGATTTATAAAAAAGATTTCAAACCAAAGACATATCTTTAATGATATAAAATAACTTAAAATTGTAAATTATAGTATCTCAAATAGTTGTGGAGAAATTATGGAAACTGGAAAATGACCCCTTTGTAAAGTACCCTCAAAGTAATTTTCATAATAAAATGAAAATCTCTATAATGTTTATAATAATATATAGTGTCCAAATATCAGATTTAATCAAAATATTTATAGTGAATTTCAAGATTTTTTTTTTCTCTTTTTGCCCTTTAGCAAACTACCCTTAAATTTAGGGTTGGATATTTAACTTCAAAAATCCCAAGGGGGAACCTTATAAAAACCCCAGATAACAAGCTATAGCCCAATTGAAAAAATAGTTTCGGCTCTAACCTGACAGACAGACAGACATTGCGACAGCATTTTTTTTTTGTTTCAGGTGGTCATGAAACGTTGACATTTATCAAAATCTTGAGATAGACTTTTTTTTGACGATTAGAATACTTTCTCCCCTAAGTGTCGAGAGACGGTAAAAACTAAAAGTTTGTACATGATATAATTCTGGGTAAAATACTCTAATGTTAAGATATTTTTATATTATTTAAGGGTCTAGATTAAGCTCCATCCTCTGATGAATTTAAGGACACAATCGCCCTGCTACCCAACTAGTTTCTCCTCGGATGAACTATTTCACTAATGCACCTGACATTCATTCTTTTTTTGAACGAAACTAGTTCTTAGAACATATATAATTGTCTCGATCTTTGAATACTATCCTAAGAAAGTCGACCTGCCTATGATTTCCAATAATTTCCTATTTGCATCTATAGGTTTCTGTACCTGTGAATTCTGTATTTTGGATACAATCAATATGTTGGTCACTTTAAGGCTCTAAACATTTTAATGCAATAATAAATTATGCTTTTGGTGTGTTTTATCATGTATATGTATATATATGTATAGGTCATCCTGTTTGAATATTAATAATAGCTTTGCCATTATTCATTCCAAATGAAAATGAAAAGTTTGGTGTCTATGCTCGACATTTTACCACCCATGTGAGTTGTTTCCATAGTTACATTACTGTGCCATAGATGATTAAGGCACAGCTCGGATGTATATCAGAATTTTTATGAGGCAAGACGATAGATCATTTAAAAACACCACTTTAATTCACCAGGCCAGGTCTAAAACAAAAACCACACGGAATTGTCAAACCAAACCAGAAAATACTAGTGCTTTTTTCTGTGTCCTGTGTTTTACGTGCGTAGAAATTTCATTATAACATTAAGGAATTTTAAAATGAAAATCTGTTTTATTGGAGATGAAACATTATTGGTCTTGAAATTTCCAAAATAAACACAATATCTGTTCCTCTAAAATCCTTTTGCTTCATCCCGGAAGAGATCTTTACAATCTTAGCAGCCGCCACATGTTTGCGAAGATAGTACCAAACCTATTCGGATACTGGATGTCCCCTGGTTGGTACAACAAACCTTCCATCTGTTAGTTTCAGTAGTCTCAGTTTCCTAGAGTGGAGCCACCTCTTATTTATTCAAGTATTTCTTAAATAATTGCCCTCACGAAGATGAGTTGACCTCGTTCCAGGCCAACAGATTCACAGACTGGGGATTGAACACGGGACCTCGATTTATAGACAGAAACATTGAACCTTAGACCACAGATATGATCGTTGATGTCACTAAGTGAAACAAAACTAAGAATATATTAGAATAACCTCAAAGTACTTTGCCAAAATATACTCTTCCAAGGATCGACTCGCCGAGTACAGCAACTCTTCACAATATAAAGTTACTGACACAACAATTCTGAAGCGTTCCATTATACTGTATTATCCATGCCAATGCATAACACATGAAGGATATTACTTTTCTCGATTCTCCGTTTCCAATGTTGTATTGGACGTTGTATGGGTTTTTTTTCCTTCCTCCGTATTTTTTTTTTACTAAACGGATGTTTTGCTTATGTAAAAGGAAAATCATAACGTAGATTATTGATAAAGGAGAGCGGCCTAGGTCCCTCGTGACTTACCACCTCTGTCTAACCTTACGTTCGAGAGAGGAAAAAAACAGGCTTGCATGCATGTTTCAGTGCCATATTCCACTCGAACACACGCATGAAATGTAAGAAAGACAAAAGTTTGGTCGAAGGGGGTTTTATATATACTTTTTAAGGTATTTTTTTATTTCAGTGTAAAGTAATATTTTTCTTGAGCCACCTGAGATATGTGTAGCTGAATACTACTCAATGCTGCCACCCGTGGAAGTAGGTATTTGTATATTCGTGTCTAGTATGATTCGTCAGTGACTTGTAAGCTTGGACTGGAGTTCTGTTTGGATGTGCTGAGGGTGAATTTATTTAACAGCTTTCTATATTTTCTTCACGTTAGTGCAAACACATTTCTCTTAATTAATTTAACTTTCCTTGTCGCTACTTAATTTTCACAAACCTTACGTGTCCTAAATATTATTAAATTATACTACACTTCTTAACGGTAGAACCATTAAAGATATTTACAAAATATCTATATGTCATAGGATCTTCTACAAAATTGAATTGAATAGTTGAAGAATAATATATATTAATCATATTAATTTTAGCAGGAATTATGCGTTTTAGTAAAGGACATAGTGGAACGTCACTTGGCCTCAATAAGGGTACTATATATATATGTGTATATAGTAGCCTTATTTATATATAATTATTTACTATCCTTAAAAACTTACAGTATAAAACAGGGCAAATTGTAAAAGATCTTCCAGAACAAATTTGCGGTTTTTTAGTTGACAATGAAAGCAACCTAGCAAATTTCCTTATAAAAAGGGAAATTGTCTAAGGGTACGCAGTGAGAGTTGCAAGAAGCCCTCGTGGCGGCCATTTGAAAAACACTCGTGAACACACCAGCGTACAGATTAGACGTGTGTTAAGGTGGCCACTGAGATGAGCCAAGCTTTTTAATTTTTGAGATGAGCATTAGGCCTACTTTTCAAAGTTTAGCACAAATTTCCTAATAGGGTGCGGCGAATGCTCTCTTTGAATGCTTATCTTGACAGTGCTCCAGATTTTTGTAATTTATAGCTGAAATGTCAGACCTATAAGTCGCAAGTAGAGCCTTTCTTTTATTGGGCTGTTGCTATTTAAAAAAAAATCAGACAATACAGAAAAGGTGGTGGCAGTAGAACTTATTTTGAGAAAGGAGGGCTAGAAGGGAGTAGTAGTCACTCGATGTTCGATGCTCGATGGAAACGTGCTCCACTCGACTGTCGGCTTTCCCACGAATCCCTTTGATTGTTACATCACAAGTCAGTGTCGATGCAGGTGTTCGCACCAAGCACAGTGATCCACTCATCAAAGTGAATACTGGAGGAAATACGTATTTTGTGCTACTACCATTCATTTTGCAGTGAATGTCAGAATATTCAAAATTGGTATGAATTTTTTTGTAATGACCACTTATTTCTTGATTCTTAAAATAGGCTAATCATTAATTTAGGTGTCCTGGTGGTCTAGGGGTAAGGTGTCAGACTTCTGTGCTGGGGGTCCGGGATTCAACCCTTGGTCCCGGCACAGATTTATCTGATTACCAAACCCTTCCTTCACCTCTGACAAGACATCTTGTGAATGTGGGGAATGCCAGGCCTCCACCGTGGTTCGGATTCCACGTTAAACTGTAGGTCCTCCATTTCATCTCACAATCACCCTACCATTACACATTAGTGTAAGTGCGTACAACCCGAACGGGTAGTAAGACGCGGTGCTAATAATAATAATAATAATAATAATAATAATAATAATAATAATAATACATGTAACCTCACCGATCTGTGTCTCAACCCGCACGCCCAACAACGGTGGTCAAGTTAAATACCCGCACCAGTGACTGCGCGGTATTGAGCTGTTAGGTTCACATCGCACAAAGTCACTAATGATGATGAGTCTGTGGTTTGAATTCCACCAGGGTGAAGGGAGAGTATTTTTACACATATGATCTTCCCTGTGGCTCTACCATCATGTATCTCTCTCGATACATGAATGCAGATGAGTGTTCTTTTACTAGAATAACCTTGTCTCTCCATATTTCCTAGATTTAGTCGTTAGTAGCACTAATGATTAAAAAGTACTGGGTTAAATAAATAAGAAATCTAATGTCCTGAAAATAATTCGATTAAATAATTTCTCTTTAAATATCACAAATTATCAATATTAATATTTCTGCTCAAACTAAACGTTCCGTTTATGTTCGATAGCCTTCGTTCTTCGTTAAAATACAACACAATTGAAATGTCTTCAATCTTGTAACGATATAACTAAGTATAATATAAATTAATGTAATAAATATATAATATATACATATTATTTGTACAAAAGTTAATCTTTTTTATTAATTAAATAAAACTATCACAACCATTAGTGTTGTCACGGAGTCTATGACATTAAACTGCATCATTTTTAATAATTGAAAACATGGAAGTAGGTTTTCGATTATTGATTATGTACACTACTGTCATATACAATATGTTATTTACGTTGATAATTTTCCCACTCTCTCTTATTATTATTGCTTGTACGCTTCCTCTAAATTACCCTTATCATTTATACCCCTGAGGTTAAGTTGGTAGTGCTACCTTTTCTATAGCTTACACTAGAATATAAATAATACAAAATCCTTTGTTAAATATTATTTTAAATAATCACTTTTAAAATACGATTATTAAAAACTTAATTTTGGTGGTAGTAAGAATAATACGCACATAGCTATGCTCACAGGTTGGGAAGGCTGAGGTTTTAATCACGACTAGTACAGAAGGGAAATATATTAAATTGTGTCCCCCTCTTCTCAACCGCAAATATGTCTCCCCCCTTCTTCCCAACCGCAAATATGTCCTATTCTCAACCACAAATATGTCCACCCCTCTTCTCAACCGCAAATATGTCCACCCCTATTCTCAACCGCAAATATGTCCACCCCTCTTCTCAACCGCAAATATATCCACCCCTATTATCAACCGCAAATATGTCCACCCTCTTCTCAACCGCAAATATGGGTACAGTTGTTTAAAAGTATCTTTCTTATGTCTACCCAAGTGATGTTTATAAAGCACTGCATCTTACTACCCCTTCAGGTGATACGCCTATATACAAATTATTCTAGTTGGTTATAGATGAAAAAGGTTGAATTTAAAAGAAATGTATCCACATTTGCACGCAGATAGAAAGAATGGGAGACTTTAGGAAAATCCACCCTAAGTAGACCCGACCGGGATCGAACTACAATCTCCTCACCACCGGCGATCTAATATATTGTGAAAGTGACTATACCATGCGGCCACCGAGGTGGGTCCACCCCATTGATGTCAATATGCAGGTACTTCGGACAAGTAGTAAGACGTGGTACACCAAAATATCGAGGTTAAAATGGGTATGGGTAGGAATTGCACATGGATTCTCGCAGTTAACATGTGAAGATCTACCCAATGTTCATCCTAACCTTGAAGTCCACGTGGACCTTATGCAATGTGAGATTAACGACTCACCTCAGAGTTAGTGGTTAGAGATTAACCGCGTATATAGTTTACTCGGTTAGTCAGATATCAAACGTATGTAAGAACATCATTATTTTAATGCTTATTCCGGCAGGAGGTTAAGCCACGCTTGTACATTTCCTTGGAAGTCAAGAAAGAGTAATGGGTTGACATCCTGTTGAGAATGGCATATAGCTCGCATCCTGTTGACGAGCAAGCACGGTGCGACCGATAGACCTTCTTGGCTGGTAGGATATAAATATCAGCAAGTTTAGGTGAGAGAATAACACCTTGTTTAGTGTTGGAAGCCATGCTGAGTGCATGTGTGGCGGTATCTAGCATGTTTGATGAGATTACGATATAAAATGTAATCTGGTGGTTCACCCCCACCGGAGGTTCGATCACGGGTCTACCGATAGGTTGAAAGACCATTATCGTAACTGCTCCCTCGTCACGGGAGGTCGCGGTTACCCATGTAGTAGTTAGCATCTGACTAGACTAATACATATATCTTATTGGACTAACTCGCCAGTCTCATTAACGCGAACCACCCATTCCAATCTCTACCGCTCGGGGTCCATCCTAACCATGTAAGTCCCTACGGTGCCCCGTTAGTGCTGTAGTAGGGTTGGCTACAGGGCACCCAGATAAATCCAGTGACCTTACATCGTTTTGTCAGAAGTAGGATAGGGACGTTACAAGTAATTATTTAAATTGAAAATAAATAAAAATATTACTCTTAACTTTAAAATGTATATGGTAGGACATATTTCACTTATTACGGCTATTTTGATCGATATCATTACTACTATAAATACAATTATAACAACTGATACTACACTTTAATATAATAACAGATGGACCTTTAGGCGATTAAGTGTTTTGTCTTACTACAGGTCCGTTGCTTTCTACAAACTGAATCTTTCAACGTGTCCTGCCAGCGGTCTCCTATTTTATTTCATGAAACGTCATCTTCAATCCATGTTTAAGATCATCAATCGGATTCATTCTTGGTGTTCGTGGTCCCCTTTTGCCCTTCCGCGTCACCTTGTACGACATCACTCAATAAGGTGTTTCTTCTCATAGTGTGAACCATCCAGTCGGCCTTTCTTCGTTGTCATATACAGAATTACTTTCTTTTAATTCACTATTCTTGGCGAATATTCTTTAGTCACTTGATTTGTCCTCTTTAAAGAACACAAATTTATATTACGGTTGAGTTAATAATTACAGGGAGTATTAAAAATAATGCTAGCTCCCCACATAAAGGAGCTGGAATTATGGGTGATCATATCTTTTAGTCGATATAGTATTGCCTATTCAAAAACTATGGCCATTCCAAATTAATACTTTGAGTACATTATTTTGTGGAACGTGTGCGTTACAATTAATTCAAATATATTTAGTTTGAATCTAATTTTAAAACGAACCTAGAAGAGCTGAGTTCCTTGATGGAGATGGTCACTATAAATCGGTAGTTACTGTATTCGTGAAACCATTAGCCAAAAATCATATTGTTTTTTTTATATAAATTATAACATATATACGAAAAACCTTCTGGAATACCTACCTGGAATGCCTACCAAAGTCTTACTATTAGAAAAATTTCTGTAGCTGGATTTTCAGGTAACTTTCGCAATAAAATCAGACTATATATATATATATATATATAT
>CABFVZ010000634.1:338040-353652 GCA_902151445.1 Timema monikensis
GACATCTTGTGAATGTGGGGAATGCCAGGCCTCCACCGTGGTTCGGATTCCACGTTAAACTGTAGGTCCTCCATTTCATCTCACAATCACCCTACCATTACACATTAGCGTAAGTGCGTATAACCCGAATGGGTAGTAAGACGCGGTGCTAATAATAATAATAATAATAATAATAATAAGTATTGCGTCTTACTACCTGTTCGGGCTATACGCTTATGTATTGAATACATAAATGGGTTAGAGATGGGGACGTCTAAATTTAGAGGAAGTTTACGCACATTTGATTAAAGAGAGTGGAAAACAAAGTAGGAAAAACCCCACTCGGTTCATCTTACGGGGGTCAAACTACGATATCCCCGTCATTGGCAGCCCAATATATTGATAGAACAGAGCCTCAGACCATTTAACCACCGGAGAGGGTCTCTCCATCTCTATAATATTAATTATGCCCCTGAGACATGCTCTTTAAGTCAAAGGTCATACGGGACATATTCATAAATAGTTTTTTTTTTTAGTTTTCAGCTTTGATTTCTCACATTAATATTTGATAGATAGTCGTATATACTTCCTAAAGTATCCTGTTACAATATCCGCCATTGATATCCACCAATCATCGTGTCCAGTGATCAGCTTCTGTTGTCGAGCGAGTGATGAACGATCAATAATTTCCGTCAACTAAATTGTACATAGCCTTTTGAAACAAAGCAACGGTAATGAACTCCCTTCCCTCCCCCTCTCCCCCAACCACCACCTCTTCCATGGCCTCTACGTTCACACAGCTCACCTTGTGAACAAACAGGCTTGTGCATTGGGCTGTGTTGAGGACAGCTGTTGTGGTAGCCCTGCTTTGATTGACTGTTTATTTAGTCATCAGTATATTGTTGAGAGAAGTAATTAGCCACTCAACTAGATTATAACATGCTCAGTTTCAATCCTGTGAGTATAACTTGGTCTTTGTGTTTGGGTGTGTGTAAAAGGCGGGGAGGTGTAGGGGAAAGGAAAGAAAGGTTGGAGGGGGGAATAACGAGAAAACCAAGTCTAAAGTATGACCATGGACAAAGTCTCTATGGTTTGATATTAGGTCGTATAATGTTAAAAATGGCATGTATTAATAATAATATAGGGAATGCCAGGCCTCCACCGTGGTTCGGATTCCACGTTAAACTGTAGGTCCTTCATTTCATCTCACAATCACCCTACCATTAACCTACCATTACACATTAGCGTAAGTGCGTATAACCCGAATGGGTAGTAAGACGCGGTGCTAATAATAATAATAATAATAATATAATAGGTACCGGTGAACACGTGAACTACACATCAAGCTAATCTAATCTAATCTACCTATGAAGAAGTCTAAGTTCAAATTAACTGAGGATTTAAAAAAAATAGTTCCCAACCTCCCTGAGGGTAAATTTTTTCTAAATTCTACTTTCTTAATCCATAACCTATTAATATTTGTGGGTAACACGGATGAACACTAAGAGAGATTTCAATTTTTTTAAGGTGCTTTTGGTGTTAAGGATAGGACATTTTTTTTCCCTTAAATTATTAGCAATTTAATGTATTAAAATTTGATTAGAATAATACCCATAAAATTTTCTTAGTTTGCTTATTAAACGTTACTCTCCCGATTAACTGAATTTTCTGAAACGGAGAGGTTTCAATGAATATACCTCCACACAAATATTGGCACACCTATAAATTATACTTTCCTCATAACTACTTCAACATTGTATTAGTAGTGAGACAGTTTTTTATTACTTTCTTCAACTTTATTTTATCGTTTTTATACATATACACATCTAATTCAAAATTTTGATAGATTTTGACGTTTTAAGACCTGAAAAATTTGTTTTCTTAATAATGTTTGTCAGCGTGTTTGTATAGCTCTTTATTGACATAGAAGGGAGACTATTTTACAGATCTGGATGTGACCCTTCTTGGGCTATCTTGGGTTTTAATAAGTTTCCCAATTTGTTTTTTCTTTTTGAATTGACGGTCTACACACAAAATTAAATATAGTTTATTTCTGTCAGAAAAAAGAAAATAAATGGTATGACATAGTCTCACAAACTTTCTCATCATGTGTATTATAGCGTCGATGAAAATTTTCAAAGATAGGTTTTTAGTAAAATACTCTCAAGTATGTTTTACTCATACAAACAAACTCATCATATTGTTAACCACAATAATCATGTATAGATTGTATATAAATCTTAAACAAAATTTTTAAACTATATGTAAGAAAATTATAGTGATCAAGAAAAAATTATTTGTAAACTTGGTACCATAAATAATTTAATAATTGTAGAAAATATGTATTCGTATATTTCATGAAAATCACTTCAGATCCATTTGGAATTCAATCTTCAAGAAAAATTTCTAAAACATTCAAATTTTCTAAATTTTTTTAAATTTAACTACCCTTAAATTAATTTATTATATATAAATAAACATATATTATTATTTATACGTAAAATGGTCTCCCGAGACCCATTTTGAACCAAAACGTTAAAGCCATTAAAAAAAAAATTAAATTAAAATACAGTCATTATTTGTTATAGCGATACATATAAAGTTTGAATGAAATCCATTAAAAACATTTTGAATCCGTGACCAAGGACAACCAGACAGCTAGTTAGACAGACAGACAGACATGGGGACAGACAGAATTGAAAAATACACTTAACATTATTTATGCATACTGATAATATAGTTTTTGTAAATTCAAAATGTTTAAATATGCTCTACAGATTTTGTTCAATATTTATATCTGGAGGTTGTGTGGTATGAAAAATAACAATGTAAAATGGTTTTTGGGGTAAAACTCATTTATGTGATTTTTCAAAAACTTTAAATATTTTGAAAATGATTCTAGCAATTTGTTTCCAAGTTGGTATCTTGGGAATGTTTGACATACAAATTCCAGCTCAAACGTTTTTGGAGTTAAAATTTATTTGTAGCTTACTAATGACTGATTTTACAAAAACTTAGAATATGTAAAAAAAAGGACCTTACGATTTGATTCCAAATAGGTATCGTACGAGTGTTTGACATAAAACTGTATACCTATTTTTTGAATTTTTAACTCGTGGGTAGTTAACTGATGACTTAGTTTTCTAACACTTTAAATATTTATAAAACTGTTCCTATGATTTGGTTCCAAACGGGTGTGTTAAGAATTTATGTCTTAAAAAATTCACTGTGCTGTTGTTTTTTTGAGTAAAAATACGTTTAATGGTAATTTATAAATGACGGATTTCTAAAAAAAAAAAAACTAACGATGTGGTTACAAATAGGCCTATTTGGAGATTTTTACATGACGAATAACACTTTATACTGATTTTTAGGGAAAGATTTGTTTAAGGGTAGTTTGCTGACGACCTATTTAAAAAAATATGGAAACAATTTAAAAATGGCTCCAATATTTTATTTAGAAATGATACTTAGAAGTTCAGTTGATCTTCAAAATAAAACTCTATACTTTGATTTTGGGATAGTTTTTTGAAGAGTGATTTTTTAAATTTTGAATATTTTAAAAATATCCATACCAATTTGGTTTATAATAGATATCAGGGGACTCTGTTATATGATGATAAATAATATGTTTATGTTTTTAAAATAAATTAATTTAAGGGTGGTTTAGTTGACAAATTTTATAAAATATGACATTTTTGAATCTGACCTTAAAGATCAAGTTAAAAATGGGTATTCAAGAGTACTTTTCAAGATAAAAGTTAAGTTTTTATTTGTACGAATTAAAAATAATTTTAGAATAATCTTAAATTGTTAACCTATTTTTGAAAATTAAGAATTTTATTAAAATTTTGTAGCTACATAATTATTATGGTTATTAACAAGATCGTAATATGTTTGTCTTTATTAATAAATCTTATTTAAGAGTAGTTTACTGAAAAACCCTTTGACAATTTTCTTCGAAGATAGGCCTATACCACAACAAGTTAATACGATTGTGTAGTGACGATTATTTTTTATAATATTACTTTAGTAGCACGAAATTAATTGAAAATTACTTAATTTCACTTGTAACATAAAACAAAAATTGAATTTACTCGTATCTATTAAATAAAATTATATTAGTTTTAAATTTTATAAATTAAAAATACTTTAAAGATATAAATATTTCATAAACTTATGCTAGTAAAAATTATAATTTAAATTTGTTTTCAAACATGTGTTGCACCAGTATTGTGTCCAAACCCAATTTGTGATAAAATACCACCATATTCTAAATTTTGATAATAGGTGTCGTTCAACTTATGTAAATGAAATCGTTAGCACACACTTTGAAAAGCTAAATTCATCGATAAACTCCATTCAGATACAGCAGCGTTTCTCATTAACGGCGGATTTTGGTAGAGTCACCCAATGAAAACGTATTCACAACAGCTCTGACCACACATTCCTAATAGTCACCACGTGTTTATTTTTAGGGATATTACGGAATCTCCATAAATACAAGTAACTTAAGCGTTAATCCCGCAATGTTTCTTTTCGTGTCAGTGTTTGTTTGCTGAACGCATTTCCTCTTTGGCGATTCGGGGCCCGGCGTTTTATCTCTGAAATATAGTTCTATAGATAATAGTGTTACTGAACTGATTAATGTAAATTGAACTTTTCTATGATAATAGATTGTATTTAAGTATTCCACTTCCAAATGAAACCAAAATACACACACATACATATATATTTCTGCTACGAATATAATCATAGTAACACATGGGTTGTCCGTTAACACATGATTATAAGAGAAATATGGTGCACTGGGAACAATATATTTTATAAACATTATTGAGCATTACGTTGTGACTAACTTTCGAACATATACGTTCACTGGAATCCGCTGAACATAACAAACCCAGAATTTATCTATCAGTAAACAAACTACTGTAGCATAAAATATAGTAGCTATGATATGAAATACCTTTTTAGTCAAAAGAATAACATTTGTTTTCCACTCACCTAGTGAGAAAATAATTATGCCTTGAAATTTTGTTTATAATTAATAAAAATCATTTAGGTATAATTATTATTTCTAATAATTTATTCACTAAGGAAACAGAAACAATATTTTAACTAGCATTGTTTCACAAGTTTATCTAAGCTCAGCAAAATCTAAAGAAAAACACAAATCATAGTCAAATTCAGAGATAAACGCTGAATTATGATAGATTTATTATCTATAACAGTGGAAACCGTTATTGAATCAACCTATCACTTTCTTACCTTTCAATTATATAAATTCTTCATTATACAATTTTTCCCAATCTTTATTAATTTTTCTGAAAGCTGAATTTTTTTTTAGTGATCAATAAAATTGTTTTTCCAGCCTCGCATTTAAAAAAATTATGTTATAGGAGATATTTACAGTGATGGCTATAATAAGATCACTAGGGAACATTTATGAAAATTAATAGTCACATGTCGGAAACTATAAAAAAAATAGAAAATATCTTAAGTGCTTACAGTCTGGAATCACTTTCTAAAAGTCCATTAAGGTATCCGTTGACCCATGCCCAGAAGTAATTTAATGCAAAGTAAAAAATTGTTTACATACATGTATTATAGTATAACATCCATTTTATATCTTCTACTGGTGTTAGTAAAAATATTTAACATCTGGGCTACATCAATCGTAGTCCAGTAGTAAGAAGATCAGACAGTACCAATATACCACTGTCCTGAAGACGCCAGAATGTACATCCTTTCCGTAGAGTCTCTTTCCATGTCCCGAACCAATTAGGTGATGGTGATATTGAGTATGAGGTTATGGAACCAGTGGAAACACTTAAACCTAACATAGGCCTGATTAATCAAATCGTGGGGACCGTTGGGGTAATTTCCCTTTCGAGGAAAATACCCAATGTACCATCTGGGAATAGAAACCGGGAACCCTAGCCTTGTAGCCAGTTGCACTGACCACTACACCACGGTGCCGTTTCCTGGTGCTAATGATTATTTACGTAATATCAGATGCAGATAAAGATTTCACATTACTTGCAGATACACGTGCTTCTACCTATATATACTTTTTTTTTACAAAACACATGATATAATCTACAGATAAGTAAAATAAACTACCATATAATCGTTTTCCCTTATGGGGAACCTACTTCATTATACCCCCCTCGCCATCAAAACCTCCCTCGTATGCTACCGCAAAGAACGTTAAGCAATCGATTTGACTAGTAGCCGCCTCCCCCTTATAATCACTGCTTGTTCTGTTTAATGACGCTCTTTCTACCCCCTTGTAATTAAGTTAAGACTTTATGGACTCTGTTGAACATACAGGATACACCTCTCATAAACTATGACTTAGAAGAACCAAGCGCAAGCAAATTGTGAGTTTAAATAGAAGACTATGTTCAGTGTTTTCACTTGTCTCGTATATTTTTTGAGAACATCAGATATTTTTTCACCTTTTAGTGCAATTTCTCTCTTACTTGGTGGCACGTTTTATTTTAGGTTAATCTGTTTGATTAACCATCCATTAACACTAAATAATCTAAGGGCACACAATAAGGAAGGTAAATTTTAAGAACATATTCCAACGTTTGTAGTTAAAATGGAAAACCATTAATTTTATCCCACATCTGTGGTACGAGAGTTAAGGTTGGGATGTAGACTATGGGATAAAAGTTTTAATTTTTTTTAAATCAACACTTTTTTTGGTCAAAATGAATCAAATATTGATCCTATTTATATATATAATAATTTTTTCCCATGGTGCTCAACATTTATTGAATGTCTGTCACCATGGTGTCCTGGAATTTTAAGACAATATGTTCTTTTTATTTAAAATGTTTGTAATCTAATGCTGCTATGCTCATGATAGATATTAAAGAATTTTTGATATCCCTATGTGAAAAAAATTAAACTATGGTTATACCAAAGAAACTTTTTTTTTATATTTTGGTCAAACTACTTTGCCAAAAAACTACAAAGACACTAATATTTTCTTGCATCTCTTTCATCTCCACCCTAAGGTCTATAGTCTGGGTTTTTTTTTTATTCAAGCCATATATTTTCCAGTACCAACTTGCTAAGCCTGTCGTAAATTTACATGCCTTATAATCTAAGTTGAGACTAAGACAGGCACATCATTCAGGCCAGGTCGTTAATTTATCAATTTGAGAGGGTAAATCCACATTTCATCAATGATAAATATTTTGGTCATGCTGGAGAATCGAACACGGGTCCCTTAGCTAAGTAGACAGACTGAGCTAAGAAGACTTGAAAGTATACTTTCCAAAATACATCCAAGTAGTACTTGCACGCTATCCCCTTTCCATTAGACGACTCAGTAATGAGTAGTTCATTCACTCTTCTGAGCTGATTCTTAACTTCCTGATACTTATTCTATCCAAACTATTGTTAACTGATTGGCATAAAACCCTCCTGCCCGCCCCCCAACCCACAAAAAATAAATTTATTATTCAGAAATAAGTGCTTCATATTTTTAGCTTATTTATTTAATTCCTTTCAATACTTTTTATCTTCTTTCTTTACTTTAAAAAGCAATGATTAAAATCTATGAATATGTAGCTATTTACACACACACACACACACATATATATATATATATATATATATATAGGATACGTATCTATGAATATGTATTTATTTACTTACCTATACATATACGTAACTTCTTTTTAAACCAACAATCCAAAGGTTGATTTGATGAGATACATCCGCAACTGGGCAAGCACTCAACCCTCCAGCTGATTAGGGCTGCCCGCACCACCTCGTAGAAATCCTATTTTTTTGAAGAGTTCAGAAAATGTGGTAGTTCCCCATTGCCTTTTACTTTGAATTTATATGAAATAACTTGAAAGGATCAACAAATTTTGCCAGGAAAGGGTATTTTCATATATCTTCCGGGTTTCTTTTACATGTCATAATCAACATGGGACTGACGTATTTACTTTCCTCCAAAGGAAGTTGTGCTACAGATTTTTATCGCTCAAGAAAACGCCAACGATTTCAGCTGGTTTTGAACCCTAAGGTCACAGAGTACAACACATCTATATGTATATATACATACATATACATCTAATGTATATATTATATATATACACCTATATTATATGCTATAAACTTTTACGGCTGACGTAAAGTTTTTTAAAATGTTTAAATATGTAAGATCTTAGTTTCATTGTTCTAGCCTGAGATCTCTCCTAATAAAAGAAAAAAAAAATTATATGGAAATTTTTTTCTTTACCTAGCTTTACGTGAAGGGTTGACAGCATCGTTAAAATTATGATACTTGATATATAATATTTCAACCGTCTAGAATATCGAGAGTATCATAGCCACAACAACGACCACTAATATTCACCATCTTGACGCGCTTGAAAGTCCTGTTATAAAGGGGATTATGGGTGGTTTTTGTATCATGTAAACCTCCTTAATTAGGCCTAATGACACGAATATTCATTTTAAAAATTTTCAGTTTACTTACGACAGTGTAAAGTAAGGGAATATTCTAGCGGAAAAAATACTTTACAAAAATTACCACCATCAGACGATTATTTTCCTGAAATAAGGCTCGGATAATTTACACATTTCTGAATGTAACATTTCATCTTAATTATAACATTAATTAATAGGAAGGGAAATTTGTATAACAAAAACAATAGAGTTGGTGAATCTGTTAGCACTCCTGATTGATTATAACCCGAAGTAGGCCTATCTGAACTTTTATCGGTGTTAATGCTGGCCTGCCACATCAGCTGTTGGTTTCCGCATTGTCATTTCAACTTTTATATCACATATTTTTAAGACATTTGTCTAGTGAAGATATTTCTCTTTAATTATTTATTATCCACCTCGGTGGCTGCTCGGTCTAACGCTACTCTCACAGTAGACAAATCTGGTGTAAACCAGGAGATCAAGGTACGAATATTGGTTTGGGTATACTGAGGATGGTTTTTCCTCAACATTTTTCCCCTATACCCAATATGCGTGTACATTTTCTTTAAATATGACCATCCTAATCCTTAAAATTATTATAATAATTAGTAAATAAGCGTATATATAAACTTCTTTTCCATTTGAATTAAATCGATTGTGACATTTGCATTTAATATACTAAAGTGGATCCTCAGTTGAAAGCACTGGGGATCGTACCCAGTACCTCTGTATCTTTAGACAAAGTCTGACCACATGACCACAGAGGTGGTCTTTAAATATAAATATGAAACTTTACTACGCTAGATTCTCATTAAACTATATTAAATAATAATATATTTCTTAATAATTAAATATACACCAAAATGTCACACATTTTGGTGTTGTTGTTGTAGAAGGTATTTCATTGGCAGTTGTCTGTAGTCTCGGACAGTTGAGAAAAACTGCTCAAAGCCCACACAAAACATTACTGATCAGCTTTGCCATAATTTAAACGTGTAATTTACACGAAACATTTATAGCACTCCTGCAGCACCGGGTCTTACCATAGAAAACATTTATCACTTTGTTTGTGAAGGTGGAACGTTTAGAGATTATTTATTCGTTGCCGTGCACAACAACAGTTTATCACTTAAGAAGAGTAGAGGGAGTATAGTGAAGAACCGTTTTAGAAGGGACGGTTAAGGGGGTAGAAGGGAGGTACATACAATTACCCTACTACAAGACTGCCACCGGGCTTGCCTCATATTAATGGGGAGCCGAGTTTGGTTATCTCCTCCACAGATGGCTCCACCAGTATGTTCGCCCTGATTTAATACGGCATTGATTTTCTTTCCTCCTCCCCTCCCCCGTCTTCTTTGGAGAGAAAGCTAGTGTTTATGATGTTTTTCAAGGTTTTCTAAATGCTTTTAGTTTTTTTTTTACAATTTCTTTTATATTTTTCACAACATTATATAAAAGCATACACTTCTAATGAAATAGTATGTGGAATTAATTATCATCAGTATTAATGTTTTACAAAACTTTAACTGCCTATATAATACATACGTATTAAAATATAAACATATGTTAAGGATCTGAGAGAATAAATGTACCAGAATTTGTATGTGAGAGCGTGGGAAACGAGTTAGGAACAAATACTTTCAGTACGCCCTAACAGGATTTTAGTTCTAACCTCCCCGTAGCTGGAAAACCAGCCCAAACAAGTTTGTTGTTTATAGCACATGCTCATTGATGGGGTTGTCTACGTTATTATATTAGAAAGTTAATCTTGACCCTCACTAAACAGTAATAATAGGGATAACTTCATTTATTGAGTAGTTTAGCTGTACCGGTATAGTTAAATAAAATAATTAAACATTTCCCCCGTTCCATCATGAGTTTAAATACGATGAGTTAGTTTATAATGATTATTTAATAGATTATCAACATATATTTATTGATCAATTCAAATTATATTTATTTAATTGTAATCATTTTGACACACAAATTATTATTTTATTATGGCACTGCTGTATTACATCAGACTAAGTGAACTTAGTTTAGTTTTATTTGTTTGTAAACACCTCGATATATTACATAAACTAAAGTTTTAATACTGTTTAAAATGAGATAGCAAGAACACACATAATAAATGTTAAAAACGAATATATATGTATAGCCTTTTATACCCGGAATCTGGCTAGTGTCGACAGAGAAGTTGATTGCAATTTTGAATAATGCAAGAGCTAGGACTTTATTCAACTAAATTAACGACAGATTCCAGCTGATTTTTTTGACTAATACCAAATTGCTTTAATGTTCAATTTTGAAAATAAGAGTGACACTCCTTGGAAAAATGGATCGACGAAACATCTGTGTGAGGTGATCTAGGCCTACGCTGATTGGCCTAGCCGGCCGACAAATAAACTCACGCAATCTTCACTGCAACTCACCAGATTTTCAGAATGACGTATCTAGATGATGACAGTTGTTAGCTCGAGAATCATGTTTCTAGCACGTGTTCGCAACGTGGAATTATATTTTTATTATGATGATTCATAATTTCTTATGTTTAATGTTAATGGGGAATACATTAGATATTTTTTATAATGTTAGGAGGTTATGGTTAACCGAGCTGATAAAACAGAAAATACTTATTTTCCTGCCTAATTTACTCCAACCTCATGAATTCTTGGATGAGGATAGTCATGTTTCTGATTAACATTACGTGAAGCTCTAGATACGAGATAAACTCTACAGCTCATGTTATAAAAGTATGTTTTATTATGACAGATATGAAAAATATTTAGACTTCCAAGACAAGCTTAATATAATTTATTTAGTGTTATCTTTTGAACGACTTAGTCCTTATGGGTAGGGGATAGGTAATATCCACGCTAACTTTCTAATTTGCGTATTGTTCGCAATTATCGTCCTTGTTTGTATTTGAACTTGTTATGTTTTAAAACCATAAGTATTTCTAATTTAGTTAAATGCGATTCGATCGCTTTCTTTTAATATTCTCCGGTAGACATATATATTACTTCTTGATATGTATTATATATAATATTTCTTGATATGTATTATGGATAATATTGCGCACTGTCCTCTATCTCTAAAGATTATATTGTTTTACTTTTTGAGATTTATTCTACATTCTGAGGATAAATCGGCCTAGAGCCCTATGCTAATTCCATGTTATTTGTTTTGCATCAATATTAAGCAATACCCTAACTTCCTCAACGTCATTTATTGAATGCTCATCTTTATTAATATTAAAATAGCTAGATCTGGATACTTGGTTTTGGTATATTTGAGAGTAGGTCAAATAAAGATCCCTGGTGATCTGCATTTTTATTCTTTGTCTGCAACCTTTTCACTATGGCTGGTTTCTTGAACGTACATGGCAGGTACGTTCTAGCATGCTAAGTTCTTAGTGAGAACGGTTGAAGACTAATTCGTATAGATAAATAATTTATGATGTAACTTTTGTTTTAAACATAGTCTTCTTCAAAGACTACTATTACTTTGATATTGTGAAATGTACTGCGCAAGCGCTGTCTGTTATATTTATATGTTTTTCAACACTACTAAGTTCACTTTGTGAAGCCATGTATTATTTATCCAATTCTGTTGTCTTACTTTGAATAAATAATTTTTTTAAACTTGCAAATGTTCTTATTTTTGTTACATTAAATTCCTTATCGATTCCGCCCCCCTTTGCTGACTATTGTGGCTTCTAGTGGTTAGAGTTAGAGAATGTGAGGTTAAGTTTAGCTGAATTTTATAGGATGAGCTAGGCTAAATTAGCTACCTTATTTTCTGGTACATAAAAACTTCCTTTAATGTGGATCCTTTCACAATAAGTCTTTTATTGGACAACCATATCGTTACATTGATCCAAATAGCCACGATGGTCCATTAACGATTTCTTAAATATTATACCCATATGCTTATATTTTGGATAAACTATCTGCAATGGCACCTATCAGTATTCCATTTTAATAAAATAGGTTGTGCAATTGTATGGGCGTGCAGGTAGAACGAGAGAAGATAATAAGAGTTGAGTTGGGTAGTAAGACGCGTATCTAAATAAATAAATAAGAAGAGTGGGATTTTGGAACAGAAATAATTGGATATAAATGAACCTATTGAAAATAAATACGTATTTTTTTCGTTCAAAATTGCTAACGGTTTATTAAAATATTACTGTTATTTTTTAGGTAACTTATTGATATAATCTTTAAAAAAATTAACATAAGTAGGTCACGTGGGTTGATATATAAATACTTACACAGTATTTTTAAACTCTCTGCTCAATCTTAAACCTCCAGCATTTATGGGAATAAAGAACTAGAATATCTCAATTTAAAAATGTGTCCAGAAAAAAAACCATTTTGCATTACTAAATGAATTTGAAGTTGGTCGCAACAACTCCAGGAGTATTCAGCTATAAGTACGTACGTGTACAGCAAGTTGCATATCGCTAGGCTGGCACATCACAGCATGTGTTCAAAGCTCTCAACCTAACTTGGTCACAACAGTATCCATAGATTGCATTTGACGCTGGATCACTCTTCAACAACGATGCTTGCGGCTGGGTACGTCTGCCTTCCTAGTGATATGCAACTTGTTGTAAACGTACGTACTTATAGCTACGTACTCCCGGCGTTGTTGGGTCTAATTTCAACTTCCATTTTATTATGTAGGATAATTTTTACAAACTTTACTTTCTCGCTATCGTACAGTTGTAGAAAGTATTGTGATTGTAAGAAAAAAAATCTAGCTCTAGATTTTAATGAATTTCGACGTTTCATAACACACTGAATGCGAAAAAGTTGTTTTTGAATTTCCATCTGTTTATCTGTCTGTACCTAGGACTAGAGCCTAAACTATTTTACCAATCGGGCTAAATTTGGTATATAGGGTATTCATAGGGTTACCCCGATGGATTTATTTAATTGGATATCCAACCCTAAAATGAAGGGTAGATTACTGAAGGGTTAAAAGAGGAAAACTCTCTTTTCTCAAAATCGGCTCTAATGATTTTGATTGAATTTCATTTCCAAGCATTGATGAATATTATAATAAAATGGCTTCTCTCGTTCTTTCTTAAAAATTACTTTAAAGATTTCAGTCTGATGCATAAATTAGTTTTTTTTAAAATCACATATACACAACTATTTTAAATATGAAACTACTTGTCATTTTAAATATATAGTTCTATTTATATTACAAATATCTTATTTGAAACGTATTTTTATAGTACTAATAATTTTAAAGCTAAACAAATATATATATATATTTATATATAAATATATATATATATTTAACTTTTCGAACACTAAAGGTAAAGTATTGCGACATTTAAAAAAAATCTACCCCAAGATGTTGATGAATGTAGACGTTTCATGACCCCCCGAACACTAAAATGTGGTTTATGCAATGCCGTCTCTCTGTGTGTCTATTTACCCTAAAACTAAGTAGTTTAGTTAAGGACGAATAGAGAAAAATAGATGTAATTAACAAATATCACAGCTTGGCTATTTAATCAATCCTAATTTAATTGAATTATGATCTCCATTTGTACATTCACGTTATACACCTTGTTTGTTCATATCAAAATGTATTAGTAGACTTCATGTGTTAACATTTTAAAAGCTTTTACCTTTACAATTTATAAATACTATTTATTTTATCTAAGAAAGGTTGCCCAACTATATTTATAACATGACTATAATTCTCTTCTCTCACCTCCACTCTTAAAGTCTGTACATCATTCGAGGTTTTTCCACCAAGAATAAACAACAATCGTGTATCAACTTTACCGCTAGCTGTAATTGATTCCTGATGGGAAGCACACACACAAATACACATACACTAAAGCTTTAAATCCCTTCTAATCTGATTTTAACTGCAATAGTTTTAGCTTCATTTCTGCGAGACCGCCACACAAACGCGATACGCCAGGGATTGAACGGAACAATAGGTGAAAAGGGAATAGCGGGGTGGGATGTATAAAAAAAAGGGGGGAGAGGGAAGGGTGATCTGGTTGGTTGAGTGGGGTTTTAGGAAGTATATGTAGAATTTCATGGGTGATACCACAAAACTGAAAGTTCCAATTTCTAAATCTCTGTCGGTTCATTATTCCGACCAGTTGTTCCACATCCAATTGTGGAATACAATCTTTTTTATTAGTTTATTTTGAACTGTGCTAGCGATAAATTCTGTTCGTTATAATAAAAGAAGTGGAAATTGTGCTATATTAGAGTTTAGTCCACGAAAAAAATTAGATCTATCCATACAAAATTTAAAAATAAAATTCTATCAATACTATTTAAATAATAGGCATAGTGAATTATATGATTTTTAACTTACTTATACACATTTTTTTTTGCACTGAATTTTACTAGTCATTCGGGCTATCTGTATATCTACACTAATGGGATAGGAATGAGGAATGTAAAAATTAGAGGAAATGTACCGTTCTTGGAAATTTGTTTTATCCAAACAAATTTCAGTGTACCAGATTGAGTTTCGAAAAACAATCTTCACAGCAATTGTAGCCCCGTGTCACCTTGGGCTGCGTAGACTCTAGTGTGAGTAACAATAAAGCTAGGTGTGTGGATCCGATTCAAAGGATGTGTTTTGATTCCTGACTTCGTATGATGATTGTGTTTTATCTCACAATAAAATATTAAATTATATTCTCATGGAAATATTAGTGAATTCGTTTCAACTTTATATTCCTAATTTTGTTTCCTGAGAATGCCTCACTTATATCAGTGTTAATACAATAGTACTCTAAAAAATTATAGTTAACGTGTTTTAAATAATATAAACGATAGTTTGTCTTAAACCTTATAATCCAATATTTACCTTCATTTTTTTAAATATGAAATTAATTTAACGTCTGGATAAAATGAGACTAGGCCTACGTTACCGTAAAATTCCATTCTATCGCATTTATTTAGTTCTTCTAAAATACTTTAGCAGTCAAAATTGAACCGGCGGTTGGAGAGAAGATCATGTAATTCTTTGGCTATGTTAAACGTGCCAGAAATTCTGGTCAGTATAAAATGGTCTAAGATTATTTTTTAAGTCTCAGTGTGACGTTGTCACAGACATAATGTAAACATGGGCGATCTGGCTCACCTGATCTGGTCCCCTTTGACTGGGCTGGATCTCGACTTC
>CABFVZ010000635.1:0-18572 GCA_902151445.1 Timema monikensis
TTTAACGTGGAATCCGAACCACGGAGGCGGCCTGGCATTCCACACATTCACAAGATGTCTTGTCAGAGGTGTAGGAAGGGTTTGGAAAGACACATCTCTAATATAAACATTCTAATGAAGGCGTGGCTCGCAAACTAATATATATATACATTTATTAGCTCTATAGTATATTATGTAAAAATTAGGTCTTACAATTTTAGGTATTTAAATTATATTTGTCCTGCATCACTTAAGTATTATTCATTAAATTAGTATATAATTTGTGGCTAACAAAACTATGTGAAGCTGTAAAATTATAATTTAATTAATGTTATCTTTAGACTAGCTGTGTTTTCGGTTGTAAAATTTCATTAAAATTAGAAATTAAAATAAACCAAATATGATTAGGCCCCTTTAACTATTTTCTTGCAAGCTTCCTTCAAAGCAATTAAATAATGACTACAATCAAATGAGTGATGTTAAGAAGTAAATATTTAGTAAAAAGAGTATCTAAACAATTTTTTCTTCCAATCACTAATAAAATCTTAATATTCTATCAGTAAACTAGTTATATACTCACCATTAATATGATAATCTGCAAAGATATTAACAAAGAAATCAAAGCTTTCACCACAGATAATAGACACTATAGCTTGGCCTGTAAAACGAAGATACGATGAAAAGCTTAAAATTCTAACGCCATTGTAAATAGATAAATAATTTAACTCAAAGGACAAAATGTGAGACCAAAGCCAAGAGAAACACGAGATGGAATCAGGAGTGAAGTATATTGGCTTTGTTTTTTTGTTTTTTAAATAAGAGAGTGTGGTAAACATATTTACAAGGAATAAGATAATAGAATGAGTTGCACAAAATATCTGTTACTAACAGACTCATCTTATACCTACTCTGCTTTAACGCCCAAGGCAGAGTGACGTTATCTCTCACTATTAAATATGCGTTATATATGAATATAAATCCAGCCTAAATAATATAAATTTATTTATATTTAAGTATCTACTTTTATTATGTTAGTAAAAAAGTATTGACTCTAAAATGCCGTAAAGTGTTTGGGATCTTAATTATATTAAATACC
Source organism: Timema monikensis (assembly GCA_902151445.1). Lineage (NCBI taxonomy): Eukaryota > Metazoa > Arthropoda > Insecta > Phasmatodea > Timematidae > Timema > Timema monikensis. Next base: position 1,076 of record CABFVZ010000635.1, read on the forward strand.
ATTGGGTTATTTATTTTCATTAGGATTGATTTATGGCATTTGGCATGGTTTTTAAGATCACTCTTAGGTAGTAGCATAATGTTCCCAAGGATGTAGCAAGATTCGTTGCTGTTCTAATTGGCTGATGCAGTTTTGGGCTTGGATAGGAAGTGTGTGAGGAGTGTGATGAATTCATCAAGTCTATAACTCAAGGATCCTTCCAAACATCCTTGAGACTATTAGGATACAGCAAAAGCTACAATTTTGAATGAAGATGCAGTGGCGTACCTAGAATTGGTGTCACTCAGTCCGGCAACACATGGTGTCACCCACATGACCCTCTCTCATATCAGACCAAACAGAATTTTTGCAATTTTTTTTTTTGCACTAATGCTACTCGTAAATCGTAGTTCTCCTATATCACTGAAAGTAGTAACAACAGTAGGGACATAAACAACTCGAAATCTTAAAACTACACCTTTAATTTACAATATCTAAACAGAGGTGGATTTACGACTTTGCTACATCCTTGGGCGTTAAAGCAAAGTCTTAGATGAGTCTGTTAGTAACAAATCTTTTGTGTAACTCACTCTATTGTGTCATTTCTTGTAAATATATCTACCACACACTCTTATTTTTAAAAAAAATAATAAAGCCAATATACTTCCTCCTGACTCTATCTCCTGTTTCTCTTAGCTTTGGTTTCGCATTTTGTCTTTTAATTTAAATGAATTATCTATTTATTAATGGCATTAGAACTTTAAGCTTTTCATTGTATCTTCGTTTTACAGGCCAAGCTTTAGTGACTATTATCTGTGGTGAAAGCTTTCTTTTCTTTGTTAATATCATTGCAAATTATCATATTAATGGTGAGTCTATATAATAAGTTTGCTGATATATTATATTAATATTTTATCAATGATTGAAAGAAAAAATTGTTTAGGTACGCTTTTTACTAAATATTTACTTAACATCACTAATTTGATTGTACAGTCATTAGTTAATTGCTTTAGAGGAAGCTTGTAAGAAAAGAGTTGTAGGGACCTAATCCTAGTTGGCTTATTTTAATTTCTTAAGTTAAATCGTATTTTACAACTGAAAACACAGCTAATCTAAAGATAACATTAATTACATTATATTTTTACAACTTCATATAGTTTTGCTAGCCACAAATTATATAATTTAATGAATAATACTTAAATATGGAACATGGAAATGGAGTTTGAAATAAAATTCATGCCAAAGTGTGAAGTGATGGTAATAACACGGAAGAAGGTAAGGCAATAAGGTTGTATGGAGTATCCTGAAATGCTTGAACCTTCGAGGAAGCTTAAAGCTACATCCCCATAAATCTATCATTATGATCGAATATTATTTCTTTATTGTCTTTATTTCAGATCTTTCAGTGAATTAACAATAATCACACACACACATATAGCCAAGCTTTAGTTAACGCCCGGATACATAACCCCATCACATAGCAAAAAGCACAACTCAAACGTCTTAATTAATAGCTACAGAATGACCAACTTAAAAATGAAAATAGGCCTATACAAACTTAAAACACACATTTTATTAAATCATTACTAATTGACTAAAATAATCTTTTAAGATTTGTTTATAGTAAAAAAAAATGAAGATTAGGCCAAGCCTAGCCGAATAGAGTCTACGAAAATTAAATTAAAATAATATTTAGGATATGGATGCATACATATTGAGTCTAGATACTTGCGTGCAAAGTTGTCATGAGTGTATATTGTGTCATTAAGTTGTGACCAAGATGTGATTCCGATGGAACACATTTTAATAGTCTTCGAAATTAATAATTTGTTTAACTATCCAAACAAAATATTTCAATTACTTTTTAATTAAGAGTAAGTGTATCCACATTTGCATGGAGGTAGGGTGGAAAACCACCCTCAGTGCACCTGATCGAGATCTAAACCCGACTTCACCATATTTGCCTAACATGAGAATGGCTCATTAGATCTTGCGGCCACCGAAGCGGATTATAAACGTGTTTAGAAGTTGTTTGCGCTATCAACCCTAAACTATTTCAACTTAACAAAACCTAATCTTTCATATATCAACAACTTTTTTTTTAATGTTATCACTAAAATTCCATGTTCACGGAAACAACATTTAGATTAAGGCCCTGTTAGATTCCCATTCTATGATATGAATCCTATTTCATACTTCTCTTTACACATATTTACAAAAACCTTATCTTAATTGACCTACTACCTGTCCTAAATTAATCGGAATATTTGATTTATGACCCAAAAGGTTAGGTTGGGATAGTTTTAATTCATAAAAATAATTGGGTGCAAAAAAAATCTAAAGAAAATTAAAATATAGGCCTACATGATTCACTTTAAATACCTAATGTTACTTTTAATCTTTTTTTCAGGTTTAAAATCATTTGGAAAAGTTTCTACTTCACTAACCTGGTAAGAAGTTATTTATATGCTCAAGAAGCAATGGAAGAGGATACGGAAATGGATGACCCATTTGACTGTGATGACTTTGAAGTCCTTGATGAAGTCGGTGGAGATGATGAGCTTATGAACGACTCGTGCTCTATTATTTGTGACGACGAACATGAATCGTTGGTCGAGGATCTACATCTGGACGAAGTTCTTGTCTTTGAACCGGCTGAGTCTACTTTAGTGGAAACGATTGATAACACACTTGGTTCTGACACGGAAAAGGACAGAAAAATATCCACAAAACCTAAAGAAAGTAATGCTTCTTCAAAAGAAACACATACTCCAGCAAATGCTGATTCTAAGAAAGAAAAACCTGCTGCACCAAGTTCTGGTTTAAATAAAGAAAAGCCTGTTGCACCAAGTTCTGATTCTAAGAAAGAAACGCCTGCTGCACCAAGTGCTAGTTTAAATAAAGAAAAGCCTGTTGCACCAAGTTCTGATTCTAAGAAAGAAACGCCTGCTGCACCAAGTGCTAGTTTAAAGAAAGAGACACCTGCTCCGTTAAGTGTGGATATAAAGATTGAAGCTCCTGACTCACCAAGTGTTGGATCAAAGAAAGAAACGCCTGATCTGTTAAATGCTGATCTAAAAAAAGAAACATCTGTTCCACAAAGTGCTGGTATGAAGAAAGAAACACCTGCTTTGTTAAGTACTGATATAAAGAAAGAAACACCTGTTCCAACAAGTTCTGGTTCAAAGAAAGAAACACTCACTCAAGCAAGTGAAAAAAGCTCCTCTGGACATGACGGTAATGCGTTTACAGCATCGGAGACCGATAAAACGATCCCTTCTTACTCCCCTAAAGGAGTGTTGGCTGTTACACGCGGTAGTGGGGAGTTGTCTCCGCTGAAAAAGGGTAATTTTGGTGGTAGTAGAGTTTCGTCCGCCAGCTCCATAGGTAAAAATGTTTCCCCAATAAAAGAGAAGACTACAAACAAAGACATAAAAATGGATAAGGCCAATGAGACTATTGCAAAAGATGTAAGTATATATTTTAAAATAGTACTTCAGATAGCTTGATACTTATGTAAACAATCCCTCATGCAGAAATGGAGCTACCAAAGGTACGGCGCACTTGCACTGCCGTGGCTCACTGTCACAAGTTTCCATCCTTAAATGATCCTGGTTTTAATTATTGGCTGAAAACTTGAAGCGAGTGTAAACTAGCCTGTGCCTTATAACGTAGCTTGGGCGGGGTAATTGTTGATAGGCATTTAACTTGCTCTTGTCATCCATCAACCATTGGGATGTGTACATTTTAAGAGAACACAATATAGGTGTAGCCGCATGACACCCTGAAGGATTGGGCTTGTCGCTGGGGTTGGTAGGTTCACTCATCTAAGAACTCATCTTAATCACACCCCATTGTTGAAGCGTGTTCTCTTGTATAATAAATTATAGTCTGAAAATTGAAAAATGACACCTGGACACGGGCATCAAACCCGGGACCTTCGGCTTAGTACGCCAATGCTCTTACCACTGAGCTATCGAGGATTTGTCCCGTGCCCATGGTCATTCTTCACTCATATTTTAAGGCAGAGTCTATGATGGACGTGCGGAAGTTGTCAGCTTATAAACATGTGATTATATAAGATCACAGCCACCTGCAACTCGGTAGTTGACATATCTAAGAGGTGCTAGCCTCACTAAAATGCATAGATGATAGCTTCGGCTATCTGATTCAATAATAAATTATACTGTACTATTTTCCAGGCTGACCTGCTCAAAAGGAAAAGGGAAACCATTGAAGATAAAAAAGTACCCGCTAAGAAACAAAAGGAAGCAGTTGGAAAAAGTGTAGGAACTGTAAAAGTTGTAAGTGTAACAAGTCCGGGGAAAACCACCAAAGCCTTAGCTTTAAAGAAGGTCGGTCAGACTTCTGGGGATAAAAAAGACGTCCCAGGGAAGAACCAACCTAGATCCCCAGTTTACAGCAATAAGACCGACTTGGAAGTAAGTCGATATCTTTATTTTAACCATCAACACTTTCTATACGCTGAGTTTGGTAGGAAAAAGAGTCTTTTAACCGTTCCTATGAAAATCAATGTATAGTTTAGGTGGCTATGCTAGTCTTTTAACCGTTCCTATGAAAATCAATGTATAGATTTATGCTAGTCTTTTCAATGCAGTTTGAAGGAACTTAACACACTAGGACACCCGACACTGTGCACTTTTTCCCAAAAATAAACATACACCTGTTGGGGTTCAAACTTTGGATTGGAACTCTCGAACATTGGCATCAAAACACTTGTTTTTATTTAGACTACTTTATTTTATTTTTACTGAGGGGGGGGGGGGGGGACTGGATCACAAAAATATATAAATATATATTTTGCTCGCCAAAGTACTTATGTTTGTGATGTATCTGTGAACAGAAGCAGGAATATTTAACAAGATGCCTTAAGAAGTTGACGGTGACCTTGAAAAATAGCTATTACCAGTATCGGCGCTGGTCAGAGAAGAACAGGAAGGACGGTTTTATCTGTCCCGTTGTGGACTTTGCCCTCTCAGGCCAGAAGACCCTCTACCACAGGTGTATGTTGTACGCAGGTGAGCAAAAACATTTGAAAATATTGGTCAAGGGCCAGATACCCGTTAATTTTTTAGAGTGTAATAATATCATTTTCTCACCTTAACCCACACTTAACTCATTCTATCAACACTTTTAAAAATAACTAAAAGACACTCAAATTTTGATTGATTTAATTTTCAAACAATAATATGAATCTAAATTAGCATTGCTTCCTCTACTATCTCATGTACTCCAATATCCTCATTACATGACCATACCATCTCAGTCCTTCTTCCTCTACTATCTCATGTACTCCAACATCCTCATTACATGACCATACCATCTCAGTCCTTCTTCCTCTACTATCTCATGTACTCCAACATCTTCATTACATGGCTACACCATCTCAATATTGCTTCCTCTACTATCTCATGTACTCCAACATCCTCATTACATGCCCATACCATCTCTGTCTTGCTTACTCTGCTATCTCATGTACTCCAACATCCTCATTACATGACCATACCATCTCAGTCCTTCTTCCTCTACTATCTCATGTACTCCAACATCCTCAATTACATGACCATACCATCTCTGTCTTGCTTACTCTGCTATCTCATGTACTCCAACATCCTCATTACATGACCATACCATCTCACCCTCGCTTCCTCTACTATCTAATGTACTCCAACATCCTGGTTACATGCCCATACCATCTCAGCCTTATTTCCTCTACTATCTAATGTACTCCAACATCCTAATTACATGACCATACCATCTCACCCTCGCTTCCTCTACTATCTAATGTACTCCAACATCCTCATTACATGCCCATACCATCTCAGTCTTGCTTCCTCTACTATCTCATGTACTCCAATGTACTCCAACATCCTCATTACATGCCCATACCATCTCAGTCTTGCTTCCTCTACTATTTCATGTACTCCAACATCCTCATTACATGCCCATACCATCTCAGTCTTGTTCCTCTACTATTCTTACTTACTCTCATTGCTGCACTTAACAAAAGTACCCCACCTATCCCTATCTTGAGCTAGTTCTATCCAATTTACCTCATCACACCTTATTTCTTCATGTCCATTCTAATGTTATCCTCCCAATGGTCTCTTCCCATTGAATTTGTCAGTAACTACCCTGAACACGGTTCTAGATTCTCCCATTCACGTTGTATGTCCTGCCCACTGTAATGTGCGACCCTTGATTATCCTTAACAATGTCTTGTAATGAGCACACAGTATTATATAAACCTCCTCCACTCCCTTGTAGCCTCATCCCTTTTTGAACCAAATATTTTCCTAAGCACCTTCTTTTCGAACACCCAAGATTTTTTTTCGTCATAAAAGGTACGATACCACATTTTACACCCGTAGACAACAACCAGTAAAACTCTTTGTTTTGTATATTCCAAGTTTGACCTTGAATCCAGGCAAGTTTTCAACAACTTATTACCAAGTAATAGCATGCATTTCCCAACTTGATTATTTTTCCTAATTTTCAATCAATTTGTTATTGCTAGTTAAGAAAAAAAAAAACAAATTACACTTACAAGTGTTATTACTTAGCACCCCAATAATTTATATCATAAAACTATATGAAGCACTCACCTTTGGTGATTTCATATAAAATCAGCATACGAGAATAAATCTGTGTTTCAGGGGTGGATAAAAATACGCGCAAGCTCATACTAGGCATACGACGACAAATGTTCGTTGTTGTACCCAACCTGCTCAACTTTGTACCACCTGTAGCAAAGACCATAAAGGTAGGAATTAAAACTCCTAAGAGGTTTTTATACTCTAGGTATTTTATTTAAATGTTTGTTTTTAGTAATATTTTATAAATTTCTGTCCTTGAGAGTTATTTTGAATGATATTGTTCCATTCGTACTTTGTTTTTGGTGGCATAAAAGATAGCCGAGAAATGACTAGGATTTGTTTTTGGTGGCATAAAAGATAGTCGAGAAATGACTAAGATTGGTTTTTGGTGGTATAAAAGATAGTTGAGAAATGACTAGGATTTGTTTTTGGTGGCATAAAAGATAGCCGAGAAATGACTAGGATTTGTTTTTGGTGGTATAAAAGATAGTCGAGAAATGACTAGGATTTGTTTTTGGTGGTATAAACACAGTGTCTACCATCCGGGAAAAACGGGAATAAGTCGGGAATTTGGTAAATCACAATAAAAATCCGGGATAATGATATTTTACTTGAAATATAAAATACAATAATCAGTAAATTATGTCATTTTTTTGTTTGTAGCTGTATAATATATTTTTAATTCCTAGTAAACAATTTTGATTCAAATTTTAAAACTTATTATTATTATTATTACTATTAAAAAAAGATTAATAGAAAAACGAGGGGGGAGGGAGGCGGTGAGTTAGAAGGATGTGACATACTTTTTTAGTCGATAATTTTAGGAAATGATCGGGGGAAATCAGGGAAAAGGTCGGGGATTTCATTGGTCAAGTTTAGTAGACACCATGTATAAAAGATAGTCGAGAAATGACTAGGATTGGTTTTTGGTGGTATAAAAGATAGTTGAGAAATGACTAGGATTTGTTTTTGGTGGCATAAAAGAAAGTCGAGAAATGACTAGGATTTGTTTTTGGTGGCATAAAAGATAGTTGAGAAATGACTAGGATTTGTTTTTGGTGGCATAAAAGATAGTTGAGAAATTAATATGATTAGAAATTAAGTTACAGTAGAGCTTTGCTTTATGGCATTCCACTGATCTAGTGGTTTTCAATTATATACATGTTTACTATGTTTGGAGCTTGTCTCGCTCTTCTGCCATTGTTCGGCTGTTTATCAGGGTTGTGGAGTCAGTACGACAAGCCTTTGACTTCGCTTATTCTAGCTTCCTACAGTCTGACTCATAGATGGCTGATTTATGACATTGTGAATTTAAATTTGAATAAACTTGTCATTTCAAATTACAAATATTGCTGTAAAGAATAAAAAAAAAGTTTAAAATTATATAGTTACCATATAGTGTTATAATTTAAGTTTTTATTTTGAGGGTGGAATCAGAATTGACTCCACCCAAAATTGCTTCTGATTCCACAGTCCTGCTGTTTACAGTAGTGATGGGTACTATTGAATGGTTTTAACTATCAATTATTGTATGATGTGTTTACTGTATATTCATTTTACTTTTCTATTTTATTAGTTCTCGCTCTATTGTGCACTTTATTATAATGATAGTATAAACATGTTATTAGTATTTTATATGCATTTGAAAATTAAAAACGACTATGTTCCTCTTTACAGCAGGGCTCTGGAGTCTAACCCGCCGCGAAGCCTTACTTTATCTTGTTTTAAAAATTGTATATCTTTATTTGAGATTGTAAACTTCGTAAGTTTTCTGATTGAAATGGTATGTTGGCCAATCTGAGAATTATGTTATATTTTGTTAAAGACTTTATTACAGGTTGTGAAATAACGGTGAAAGAAGAATCGCCAATTTGTTAAATGTAGAGACATGCAAAAGGTGAGGTTATTTTTAGGAGGAAAATGGTGTTATTATGTAATTACGATTCAAATTAGTATTTGTTAAAAAAAATGGATAAAACTGTCTAAATTTTTTGTTCATATTGTGTTATGTCGCAAATGCAAATTTTACATGTCTCTAGTTTTATGATATGTATATATATATTGATTGTTTTTAAACTTGATAAATAGTCACATCAGATTTTGTATAACTGTTGAATGTTTGTTGCTACAAAGCAGTTTATCATAAATTTTATCAGCCACATGATTGTAACGACTAGCAGACAATGCAGAGTCCCACCACAGCCTGACAATCTAGTAGGCATTCATACGCATTTCCAATAGCAGGATTTAATGGAAGAGAATAAAATACCTAAGAAAATTGGAAATCTTATGACATGAAGTTAGTTATTTTAGTGTAAAATAGTTGGGAAAATTTGTAAGCTTTACATTAAACAGGTAGTATTGGATAGGAAACATAGCCTTCAAATGTATGTTTATATGTCACCATTTATTAAATTTACCAAAAATGGAAAACATTACTTCAAGTTTGAAAAACATCACATCTTGAAATTATCAACAATGAGAATCATCACATCTTGAAATTATCAACAATGATAAACATCACTTTGAAATTATCAACTATGAGAAACATCCCCTCTTTAAATGTATCAAAAATGGGAGGTACATAACTTATTCATAGATATCACCGATGTTAAACATCACTTCAAATACATCAACAATGGGAAAAGTCACCTCTTCAAACATATCAACAATGGGATACATCACTTCAAACATATCAACTTGGGGGATACCACTTCAAACATATCAACAATGGGAGACATCACTTCAAACATATCAACGATGGGAGACATCACTTCAAACATATACACAATGGGAAACAACACTTCAAACATATCAACGATGGGAGACATCACTTCAAACATATCAACGATGGGATACATCACTTCAAACATATCAACGATGGGATACATCACTTCAAACATATCAACAATGGGATACATCACTTCAAACATATCAACTTGGGGGATACCACTTCAAATATATCAACAATGAGGGACATCACTTCAAACTTATCAACGATGGGAGAAATCACCTCTTCAAATATATCAACATCATTCACAGATGTGAGACATCACCTCTTCAACCATATCATACCAGCGAAGGAAGATGTCACCTCTTCTAACATATCATGTCAACAATGTGAGACGTCGCCTCTTCAAATCTATCAGCGATGTGAGACGTCACCTCTTCAAATCTATCAGCGATGTGAGACGTCACCTCTTCAAATCAGTGATGTGAGACGTCGGGTCTTCAAATCTATCAGCGATGTGAGACGTCACCTCTTCAAATCTATCAGCGATGTGAGACGTCGCCTCTTCAAATCTATCAGTGATGTGAGACGTCGCCTCTTCAAATCAGTGATGTGAGACGTCGGGTCTTCAAATCTATCAGCGATGTGAGACGTCGCCTCTTCAAATCTATCAGCGATGTGAGACGTCGCCTCTTCAAATGTATCAGTGATGTGAGATGTCGCCTCTTCAAATGTATCAGTGATGTAAGACGTCGCCTCTTCAAATGTATCAGTGATGTAAGACGTCGCCTCTTCAAATGTATCAGTGATGTAAGACGTCGCCTCTTCAAATGTATCAGTGATGTAAGACGTCGCCTCTTCAAATGTATCAGCGATGTGAGACGTTGCCTCTTCAAATCTATCAGCGATGTGAGACGTCGCCTCTTTAAATGTATCAGTGATGTGAGATGTCGCCTCTTTAACTGTATCTAGGATGCGCGATGTCACCTCTTCAACTTTATCTAGGATGCGCGATGTCACCTCTTCAACTTTATCTAGGATGCGCGATGTCACCTTCAACTTTATCTAGGATGCGCGATGTCACCTCTTCAACTTTATCTAGGATGCGCGATGTCATCTCTTTAACTGTATCTAGGATGTGCGATGTCACCTCTTCAACTGTATCTAGGATGTGCGATGTCACCTCTTCAACTTTATCTAGGATGCGCGATGTCATCTCTTCAACTGTATCTAGGATGCGCGATGTCACCTCTTCAACTGTATCTAGAATGCGCGATGTCACCTCTTCAACTGTATCAACAATGCAATTATAACTTCATATCTATCAACACACGCCCATCATTTGTCAACAATAATTTTTCCTGAAGATTGGTCAAGGATTTCCCTCCATTAATGTGTTATGTGTTAGTGCTGTGCCAACCATTTATTGCTCTCTAAATATTTTTAATTTCTCCTGGTTTCTATTAATTAACACATCATATTGTCTCCTACTTTGAGAGAACATTTCCTGCTCGATCAGTTTTAGAATAATACCACTCGTACGTTTATTATGTTGTTGAAATGGTGTTACATTTGTCAATGCTTTCCTTATTCACATTGTGATATCTTTGAGATTCGTCAGACTCTTAAAGATTCCATTAGTACTTTGAATGTTATTTAGAATTTAGAAAATCCACCATTATATTGGTTAAGTTTTATGTTTGTGTCATACATGATAATCAAGATACTGACTGTTGATTAAGTTAACGCATTTCTATTAATTGGTATACTTGATCACTGATAAAATTAACTAAGCTCTTTACCACAGATTATCTCAAAGTTCATCTGTGAAGTAGAAGTAGGGGTAAGTGTGAAAAATATTAAAAATGAGTTAGGTTAATATAGCATTTGTTCTTAAATTATAATTAAAACCAAAAAAAAACTGTATTGTTATTTTAAAGTTAGAAAAGAAACTAATAAATACATTTTGACGTTACATTGGCCACAGATTTGTCAATGTAGGTTAAGGTGGGAATGTAAAGAAGTGAGAAAAGGTTAATGGTTTTTGGAGTTTTTATATAAAAAATTTTATCTAAAGAACATCAAATATTGTTCCAATAGAAACAGAGTTTAATTTTCTTCACTTGTTGATATAAACATTTTTTTAATATCTGTAAATATTGTCCTGGAATTTAATGACATCTTTTTCTCTTCATTTAAAATCTTGTTGTCTTATGCTGATAACAGATAACCAACAACTGTTAATATCATCAGGAGAGGGAAATTAAACTCTCGGTTTCAACTGGGGATTATTTGGTTTTGTTTGACCATAAAAGTTTTGATATAAAAACTACATAAACACTGTCCCTTTCTCCCGCTCCATGAATCCTCACTTTAAGATGTTGTTTTATTATTATTTAAGGTATTCATTTCAACATGTATTTACTGAACCAAATGGGTGTCAGCATACACAACAACTGGGTAGTAATGTCAGCATACACAACAACTGGGTAGTCATGTCAGCATACACAACAACTGGGTAGTCATGTCAGCATACACAACAACTGGGTAGCAATGTCAGCATACACAACAACTGAGTAGTCATGTCAGCATACACAACAACTGGGTAGTAATGTCAGCATACACAACAACTGGGTAGCCATGTCAGCATACACAACAACTGGGTAGCAATGTCAGCATACACAACAACTGGGTAGTAATGTCAGCATACACAACAACTGAGTAGTCATGTCAGCATACACAACAACTGGGTAGTAATGTCAGCATACACAACAACTGGGTAGCCATGTCAGCATACACAACAACTGGGTAGTCATGTCAGCATACACAACAACTGGGTAGTAATGTCAGCATACACAACAACTGGGTAGTCATGTCAGCATACACAACAACTGGGTAGTAATCTCAGCATACACAACAACTGGGTAGTAATGTCAGCATACACAACAACTGGGTAGTAATGTCAGCATACACAACAACTGGGTAGTCATGTCAGCATACACAACAACTGGGTATCAATGTCAGCATACACAACAACTGGGTAGTCATGTCAGCATACACAACTGGGTAGCAATGTCAGCATACACAACAACTGGGTAGTAATCTCAGCATACACAACAACTGGGTAGTAATGTCAGCATACACAACAACTGGGTAGCAATGTCAGCATACACAACAACTGGGTAGCAATGTCAGCATACACAACAACTGGGTAGCAATATCACCATACACAATACCCAGTCATCAACTCATCACCACAAAAGAGCAAGCGCCAATTTCACGTGATTGTGATATATTTTTGTGCCATGCTGGTGATCAAACCAAGATCATTGAACTCAACAGGCAGACTGGGCAAGGATGTTTTAACTCAAGATCATTCACATCTCTAATTGACACTGTGTTTTGTGTTATTTTACATTTTGAAAGTGGTCCAAATGGTTAGCTAATACAAGTTTTACCAAATACTCAAAAAATCACCATAAATTGTATTTCATGTACCCACAGGGTGTTTGTTATAGCATCTACTTACTAAACCAGTAATTGCACATTGATGTGTAGATACTATAAACAAGGTCTCTTGATAAACAAATCAAAATGTAGAATAATATCATCACCATCATCATCATTAACTGTTGCCTGCCTCCGTCTTCCTCTCACTTGTACCCTCCTATCATCTCTTTCTTGGCCTCCCTTGCGTTCTTTTTCTTACATACTTAATTCCCAACATTTTCTTGGTCATCCTCTGATTTTCCATCCTCATTACATGCCTACAGCTCAAGTATTCCTTCCTCCACTATCTCATGTACTCCCAGAACCCCAACTCTTCTCCAGACAACTTCATTTCTATCTTGTTTCTTCTTGCAACAGTTAACTTGCTCCTCACAAACTTCATTCCCATGGCCTCCATGTTTCCTGGTCTCTCTTGCATACAATGTTCATGTTCCTGCTGCATGTGTGACAATAGGTACATAATACGCCCTGTACAACACTTCCTTACACTCCAAGGGCACTTCTTTTCTCTATTGCAGGTCTCTTACATACCTATAGAACAACTTCCCCTGTTTGCCTAAAGGGAAATTTATTATTATTATTATATCCATAGGCACATTTTCATTTTGTCTTATCTATTATGTTCCGTTGAACTAAATTGTATTTTTGTTTTCTTTATTATATTACCCAGCCCTTCTTCGCATTCACAAGTTTATCTCTGTCATTGAATATGATACAAATAAAACAAACTGAGGAACAAGCCAACTAATCTTGGAATTTGAAAATACATTAAATTTTAAAACTTTTCATACAAATATACATAAAGGTTTTTTTTTTGCCCAATTCACTTTTTTTTTTACCAAAGCTGAGCGAACGTTCATATGTTTTGTGATTTTAGTGCAAATCTATAGCTCAAGACCTTTTTTAATGTCCTAAATCACTTTTTTATGACATCTGGAGCCCTGTCTTAATAGTCCAAACATTCACTGATGAACATAAATTGTAGTTATTTAAAGATCCCAGCAGTTACTTTGTTTTATTTTTTTTTTTTATGTTAAGTTTCTATACACAAGATTTTCTGACAAACTGGTCAATCTTGCACAGAGTGATATAATTTTGTAAGGATTGAATCTACCAGGGCTACGCAGTCGATACTCCAAGCCTTTGACTCCGACTCCTATATTTTTCTAATGTCTGACTCCGACTCCTTCATAAATGACTAAAGTAAATTAATTAGTAATATCAAATTTACTGCAATTAAGTGCTCCAATACACATAACTTTATGGGAAGCTTCTTTTACATTGTGAATGAATAATTAATTATTATGATATAATATAATATAATAACAGTATTTGGTATAATATAAGTTTTTATTTTGAAGCCAGAGTTGGTACACTCTTACCGACTGCAACTCCTCCCAAAATTGCTTCAGGCTCCACAACCCTGGAATCTACCTTGTGTTTTCTGATGTGTCCCCTCAATCGCTCAGAAGACTTGACATCCCATTGGTTTTATAAAAGAACCAATGGTGCACCATCATTTCCTGGAAGCCCGACAGACCCTTTCCTCTTCTTCTCCAACCGTTGCCTCAAAATTGACCCTATTTTCTTGGTAGGCCTGCCAAGACCTGGTCCAGATGGTGGGAAAACCCATATTTGACGAGACGAAGGGCAATGGATTCTGGCGGTCGATTTTGGTTCGCTGCAACAATGCTGGTGACGTCTTGGTGCAAGTGGACCTTCACGCAACAAGCCGCAAGGCCGCCGATGCAGTCTTCAAGGAGATGAAGTCCGTAATGATCGAGTTCTTCGGCACGGGTGTCGGCAAAGATTGTAACGTCAAGTCACTCTACCTAAAGATTGTGTTAAAGTATGTTTATAGTTTATATGTTTCATGCTATTGTTAAGAATTATTTTTTTATGACTAGGTCTTGTCTGTTTCAAAATGTTACCAACCCGCTCATTCAACACGGATTTAGATGTTCTCGATTGAAAGGGCAAAATGTCATCATGGGATGGATCTTGCTTGTGTGTAATTGCTCCAAGCTTGTTCCAAGATGTTTAAAAGCCCTAAAAATATATTAAATGTTAATATTTTAATTCTGATTTTTTCAACATGTTTTTTTAAGCTTCATACTTAATCTATAGCTATTACTCTATAATTATATTAGTGTCTTGAACATTGAAAATATGGACAAGATTGAAGCATCCTGCAGATCTACACGCAGGACGATTTTGAAGCACCCTGTAGATCTATATGCTGGATGATTTTAAATCATCCTGCAGATCTAAACAATTGACACTTTTGAAACATCCTGCAGATCTAAACAATTCACAATTTTGAAACACACTGCAGATATACACAGTGGACAGTTTTGAAACACCCTGCAAAAATACACGGCGGACAATTTTGAAACCCCTGCAAATCTATAATGGAGGATTTTTAAATGCTTATAGATCTACAAGTTGGCAGATTTTTAAACATCCTAGAGATATACATAATTGACCATTTTAAAATGCCCTGCAGATATACACAGTGGACGATGAAACACCCTGTATATATCCATAATGGACACTTTTGATACATCCTGCAGATTTTCTTGATGGATCCTGCAGATCTTCACGATAGACGATTTTTAAACACCCTGACAATCTTCACGGTGGACAATTTTGAAACACCCTGAAGATCTTTATGATGGATGATTTTGAAACACCCTGAATATCTGTACAATGAATTATTTTGAAACACCCTGCACATATTCCCAGTGGGCAATTTTGAAACACCTTACGGATGTACATGCTTGACCATTTTGAAACACCTGCAGATCATTACGATGGATGATTTTTAAACACCCTTTAAATCAACATAATTGACCATTTTGAAACACACTGTAGATCTACACGATTGACAAATTTGAAACATCCTGTAGATCTACACAATGGACAATTTTGAAATACCCTGCAGATTTACACGCTTGATGATTTTGAAACACCCTGCAGATCTACACAATGGATGATTTTGAAACATCCTGCAGCTCTACCAGATTGACCATTTTGAAACACCTTCTAGATCTACACAATGTGGAATTTTGAAACACCCTTCAGATCTACACAATGGGGAATTTTGGAACACCCTTCAGATCTACACAATGGACCATTTTAAAACACCCTGCAGATCTACATAGCGGACAATATTGAAACACCTTGCAGATCTACACAATGAGCAATATTGAAACACCCTGCAGATCTACACAATGAGCCATTTTGAAACACCCTGCAGATTTACACAGTGGACTACTTTGAAACACCCAGCAGATCTACACGATGGATGATTTTGAAACACCCAGCAGATCTACATGATGGATGATTTTGAAACACCCAGCAGATCTACATGATGGATGATTTTGAAACACCACAGCAGATCTACCCGATGGATGATTTTGAAACACCCTGCAGAGCTACACAATGGGTTATATTTAAGCACCCTGCAGATCCATGCATTGGATGTTATTGAAACATTCTGTGGATCTCCGCATTACACAATGTTGAAATCAAGCAAATGCACATGCTTCACAATATGAAAAACCTGTAGGTCTGCAGGATGCACAATATTGAAGAACCCTGCAGATATACTTTATATTGAATGGTATTGAAACTTATTTAAAATCTATTACTATTGAAAGTGATGAAATCATTACAATTTTACTTGGTTTTTTACTATGAAACCCACTTCACTCTTACCATAAATGATTTTCCATTCTACCTACACACAAATGAGGATACACTTCCTCTAAATTCAACCTTTCTAATCCCATCCATATTAAGATAACTATTACATATGTATACAGCCTGAACGAATAAGAACACGCACTGACAAAAAAAAACACTACTTTAAATTACCATAACAAACATTTAACCCACTTTGATTTTAACTTTGAAATTTACTTCAATTCTCCTATAATACTTAGCTTTTTTAAAAACCCTCTATTGTGAATTTCTGAAGCATCAATTTAAGTATTATTTAAATATTTAGTCCATAAATTGGGATATTTTGGCGTGTTTTATTTCTTAATTGGGAATGCATCATCAGCGTATCATAGTACAGAGTGACAACGTCTTCACTTTATTCTGACACAGCATCACATTGAGTATCTCCAAACGTCTTGTGTTTATTCCTGACCTGACTATCCAAACAACTCGCATCTGGTGTCCTGTCACATAAAGACATGACTGCCACAATAGTTACCATTGGATGGATGCCAATTCACATCTGGGGTAAATGTAGACATGGATAGAAACATCAAGAACAAAATGGTATATTGACAGGATGGATCTATAGAACTCCTTCGAACAACTTTACAAGCGACTCGTTAAGTTGATAAGCAGTTTAATAAACTGATAAACGTCATCAAGTATTTCATTGAATAGCTCGCAGTCTGCATTTACCTCGATATTGGAGATTAAATTTAAATATTAAATAAGGCATGGGCTTTGTCACAAATGTGACATTAAAGTGAAGTTGTTTGGTAACATTTGTGTCTTGTATGTTGATTGTATTGACAAGCTTGTTGAATTGTTTTCTGGTGAGGGGTTGTGAGAGGAAAACCAACTTTTATAACATTGTCTAAGGCAGTTGAAGACGGGGCTATTGGGGTTCGATCCCGGTCAGGTGTACTGAGGG
>CABFVZ010000635.1:18717-49501 GCA_902151445.1 Timema monikensis
GGGGGGGGGGTTCCACTTTCACTCCACTTAAATGCAGGTAAACTTCCATTAAATTCAACCTTCCTAATCCCTAACACATTAATACTATTAGTAAATCAGTGTATAACCTTAATGGGTAGTTAAACGCGGTGCTAAATAAAAAAACTTTCCTCTCTGTTAGATAAGAAAGACTGTTACTATGATGATTGCTGGTTGTAATGTTGGTCACGGTGTGTTAGGGACCTGCAGTGTATCAAAGGCGCCCGTCACATCGAGGAGACGGTGGGCGGGATGAAGGTGAAGCTGTACCCGCACTCCTACTTCAACACGGGCACAACAGCTATGAAGGCGCTGGGAGAGGTCCTGGCGGCCGTGGCCAAGCGGGAGGGTACTACCGAGGTGCTTGAAGTGGGCTGCGGGACCGGTATCATTGGCCAGATGCTGTCAAAGGTTGGTTGTTCCTGTTCGGAGTTGCCAAACACCAGGGAGGGGCAAGGGGGCTACTCCCATGGCGTGAGCTCACAAGCGAGCTTTACCGATCGAGCAGCCGCCGCTGTTAGTAACGATAGTGCCAACATTTGTGAATAAAGGGTGTCATGTGGTCAACGCAATGAACCCTGTGGACATTAATTTCAGTTTTCTAGGCTGGAGTTGTCACTGTATTCAAGTAGCTCCTCATTTGTCCTCACGATGCCGAGTTTGACCTCTTTACAGACCCACTGTGGTTCACACATAAATTTTGTAAGTGCCAGGGGTTGAACTCGAGACACATGTATCCTGGACCACAGAGGTGGTTTCAAAACATCAGAACAACAAACTCTAAACTAGTTGAACATTTACAAAGTTGAGAACAACAAAGTATGGGCCCCAACTATACGATACAAAGTTCTTGTGTTTCCAGGTTTTTCAGAAACAATTTTCATTTTTACAGAGAGTAATTTTGATGAATGAGATTTTATATTTCACAAAAGTGACTTTGATACCGAAATTTATGCTTCTCTTTTCAAGGAACATTTTGTTAAATATGGAAATGGTATAAGAACTAGTGATTGATCAAATCTGAATCTAAATTTTATTTTCTTATCATGAATATTGAATTCAAATCCTGATTCTAACAAATTACACCTTAACTATAGATTAAGATTTTGTTCGATCATGCTTTAAAGTAATCAACCCCAACCATTTCTGAGAAGATACTTGTTTGAATTCAGTCAAACTAAACAATCTAGACTCATATTAAATCGATCAAAAGAAAAGTGACTTTTAGCTCGCTTAAGAAATGCTGTCAGACTTTATATACCATAACAATTATTATTAGATTAAAAATAGTATTCTGAAAATTGAAAAATGACACCTGGACACAGGAATCGAACCCGGGGCATTTAACTTAGTACACCAATTTTCTTACCACTGAGATGGAGTAATACTCAATAAAATGCATAAATAAAAGCTTTGAGCGGTTCATCTCTAATAAGGACTAATAAAAGGAACAAATACAATAAACAGTTCTATATTCATCTCCTTCACAAATTTGTTTTTTATATATTTTCTAGTTTATTTTTTCAACTGTTGAAACAATTAAGAGCTACCGTTAATAGACAACGAGAATATTATTCACTGTTATTGGTGTTTTCTTTTGTTTTTCAGCACTCCAAAGAGGTGTATGGCATTGACACAGAGTCAGCGGTAGAAGACGCCCTCGAGAATGCAGACATGAACGGCATCAAGAACTGTTACTACTTTGGCGGTAACACTGTCGTGGGGCTTTGCGAGGTGTCTAAACTCCTCTCGGCATCCAGCAATGCCCTGGCCATTGTCAATAGCACCGGAGCAGACGTGCTCTCAGGTAAGCACCACTTACACGGAACGAACACAATTGAGATATCCCTCGTTTTAAAGTTCTCAGTCGAGCTTAATTTCCTCCAAGTCATTAACACCAGTAACCTTATCAAATTAAGTTACAATAAAGTAGGGTTGGGTCGAATCCACTATTTTACAAATCCGAATCTCCAATTTATCTTTGAATGAAATAAAAATAGTAACTAAATGTTAACATTCTTTCTTGTAATCCATTCATTATAACATTCATTTAAGTGCTAAATTATTGGCCAGGGGGCTGTTTATTAAGTTCATCCTATAATTATAATTGGTTCTGAACCACACAAATAAGCAGTATTAAAACATCTAACTTGGTTGCGGGGGAGTGGGGGGACTTTTTTTGAGCATTTGAGTCTTGCATTTGAAATTTTCTCAAATCTCTAATATCCTTAAGGATTCGAGGGCCCATCCCTTATAAATTTCTTGAGGTAAAGAAAGGTTTATTTTTTTTCTCTCTACTTGCAGGTGCTAACGTTTTGAAGGAGGTTTGCCAGATGGCAGGGATCAAGACGTTGGCATACGTGAGCGTGTTCAGCAAGCGATGCTGGGTCAATATGTTGGAACTACTCAAGCCCCAGGACACAAAACCAACTTTCTCTTTCTTACCGTATTACATGATACCTATTGATTTCGGCTTACATAGCTACTCGGCCATCGTGGTCATGAAGCACATAGAGAAGAACTTTGTATCCGAGCTGTACGATCTACCTAATTCAATAAGTCTCAAAGACATTTATAAGAAGGAAACAGGAGTCAAAAAGAATTTGACACTTAATGTCAATAAAGCAATAAAAATGGGAGATAAGACAAAAGTCAGAGCCAGTCTGACCAAGCTTCGTGAAGCCGACAAGGAGAGGTTTTCCGTCGCTCGAAAGCCCCTTTGGACAGCAAAAACTGCATTATTGAAAGCTAAAAATACTGTGAACACCAAACTCTTGTCTCGACAAAGAATTGAATTTGGTGAAGCCAGACGCAAGGAAAGGGGGATGTTGGCTGATTCCAAGCGGGATATCAGGGTGTGGGAGCGCGAAGGAGGGGATTTCCGGAAACCTGCGATTGACAGGGGTCCGAGATCACAATACACAGGCCATAGTCTGGGCCGCTCCAGGGGTTCTACTGACCACCGGTCTCGTAGCAAGGAAAGAGCCGGAGGTATTTTTAGGGGGCATGGTCACTACCCCAGAGACAGGCCCCATTCTAGAGACCGAGGTAAGATATCGAGAGAGAGAGACATAAACAAACACACAGCACCCACAAGAAAGGATTGGAATGACGAGGCCTATATGAATGTTGTCTATAGAAATAACGAATCAATCATTGAACAAGACCCCAAAAGAAACGTGTGGGTCCGTGAAGATGGGTTGATAACTGCTGTTGTGGAAGGTGCCGATGGGAAGATCACCGACACTAAACTCGGCTACAACGATGGTGTACAGGACCTTAGGTCACTTCTGCACAAGGCTCCAAACGTAGAAGCACAGTATTCTCACGAGGTCGACTCATGGGGGAATGTTATCAGCCACAAAGACGGTGATTTGAGGACATTTCTGCAAGTCAAGAGAACTTCTCATCAACACCCTCAAGCCTCAGATACGGCTTTATTTGTAGGGGACAAGGAGGACAATAGAATGTTTGTCGGGAATAATGACCAGCAGCAGCTGCTGCACTCTGGACAGTTCGACACTCATTTTGGTAAAGAATTTCCTCCAGCTAGACATGACGCAGTCCAAGAAAACCTGGATCTCAGGGAGGTTCTTCAAGACAAAAGAATTCAGCTTTATGATTCACCGACATTTGACAGAACTAATAGAATGGACTTCCACTATCCCCACGCTACCGAAACAAAGGGTCCTGTAAAATTGATAGATAAACCTTCGCAAGACCTTAGGACAATCTTAGACAGAGGGCAGCACCAAATCAGTGAAATATTTTCCAAAGAAAGGGAAAGTGTTTACAATGCTCTGAAGATAAACTTGGCAACAAATATTAAGATTAATTCAAAGAGGAAGAAAAGGGGTAGTAGAGGTACTAAGGCTGGCAGGGGCCGTCAAAAAGGACCAGAGCTATGGAGTCCATCCAACACTAGGATGGGTGACAATTGCTCTAACTATGATCAGCCTTCGTCTGTAGTGGCCGGTGATCAAAATATCAAAGTTCAGCCAGAGGATAACTCATTTCGCCAAAGTGTAAGTCACCCTCATGATACCCAAGACAAAGGGATGAGTGCTTACCTTACCAGCCCTCGCGATAATAGAAAGAATATTTACAGTCCAAATTTTGGCAACATAAGAGGCACCGGGATTGAGCGCAATCCAGACAACAGTCCCTTCCAGAGGCACAGCGCTCATATGTTTGATTCGGCCTCCCAACCGGTTAACAAGATTGTTCAAGCAAACTTAGACACACGTGACACAAGGATAAATTACAGAGATGGTGATAACAGATCAAACTCAAGAGATATTTCATTTCACGGTGGAGGAAACTCCTCTCGGGACAGGAAAAGTGCTCCAGATATAGCCACGAGGGAAAACATCAGAACTAAAGGGGAAGATATCGATAACTTCCATAGAGGTTATGGTTCTCTAGATAAAGAGAGAGATAATCTTAAGAGAATAGACACTCGAGAGGTTAGAACAAATCCACGTGACTTAGACCTGCATATCAGCAAACCAAACATCCCAGGGGCAGACACTCTGGATAGCAGAGCAAGCGGGGTAAATGCTGTTGAAAGATATGATAGACCGGATTTCAGGGACTCTGATATGAAGGACCTAAGAGGAAATAGAAATGTTGACGCAACAAGGAATTTGTTTGGTCAAAATGTTGACAGTCGAGACAACAAATTCAAGGAAGCGCTCAGTGTGTCGAGCTCGAAATCCCAGAACAGAACAAATGTTCATAATTTTGATCATGGATCCAACAGAAGTCACGGTCTTGAAGTTGCCGAAACCCAAGAACATAACAAAAACAGAAAATTTGGAAACAGCCAAAGTGTCTCAACTAGAGAAGGGGTCAATTTTAGAGGTCATAACACTCCTCACAATTTTGGCACTATCCGGCAAGATAACCCAGCATGGTACAATGGCCCCCAGGAAAATAATTCTATCCTTACAAAGCATGATATTCACAACAATAGACCTAAGCAGACTGTTGGCATCATTGACAGGGCTTCTCATGGCAACATGGAGGCTCAGCGGTACAACCCACCTGCCCGTAACACAGATTCTCTACGGTTTGACCCACCTGCCCGTAACACAGACTCTCATCGGTTTGACCCACCTGCCCGTAACACAGATTCTCATCGGTTTGACCCACCTGCTCATAATACAGGCGCTCTACGGTTTGACCCACCTGCTCGTAACACAGATTCTCTACGGTATGAGCCGCCTGCCCATAATACAGATTCTCTACGGTTTGACCCACTTACTCATAATACAGATTATCAACGGTATGAGCCACCTGACTGTAATACAGATTCTCTGCGGTTTAACCCACCTGCTCGTAATACAGATGCTGTACGGTTTGACCCACCTGCTCGTAATACAAATTCTCAACGGTTTAACCCACCTGCTCATAGCACAGATTATCTACGGTTTGACCCACCTGCTCATAATACAGATTCTCTACAATTTGAGCCACTTACTCGTAACACAGATTCTCTACGGTTTAACCCACCTACTCGTAATACAGATGCTCTACGGTTTGACCCACCTGCTCGTAATACAGATGCTTTACGGTTTGACCCACCTGCTCGTAATACAGATGCTTTACGGTTTGACCCACCTGCTCATAATACAGATGCTCTACGGTTTGACCCACCTGCTCTTAATACAGATGCTCTACGATTTGACCCACCTGCTCGTAACACAGATTCTTTAAGGTTTGACCCACCTGGTCATAATACAGATTCTCTACAATATGGCCACCTTGCCCGTAGTACAGATTCTCAGCGGTTTGACCGATCTGCTCAAATTCTTAACTCTCAAGGCAACATGACAAGTGAATATAATGACAAGAGAGCTCTTGGTGGGGTAATAAAAACTAGGGCCCCTTTAGATGAAAAAACAAGGGTACAAAACCAGAACAGACAAGATGTTGGTCGGCCCTTGTGGGGCGATTCAGAGTTAGGGGCACAAGCCAGGCAATTACGTAGTGATTTAGGGGCCTTTGGAGACAAACCTAGTCTTTCGAGCGATGGCAGACGTTACAGTAGCTCAGACAGGAAGACAAATATGACAAGTCGGCGTGGAGAAGATCTCCATAGCAGGACAGGCCACAGAGGATCTGTTGAGAGTAGAGTGAGAAGTTCTGCTACCAGCTTGAATGCCTCAAGAAGGCCAGACGTAGGCGGGGACATGAAATGGAAGATGTCCCATCGAGAGAGTAGAAGGGAAGACGCTGATAAGACTTGGAGCAGCACACACCGGGAAACATTGACCAGGGATGGAACATATGGCAACCTCTCTGGTTCAGCGTCAGATAGGTATCGGCTTGCTGAAACCACAGCAACTGGTCGGGCAACAATGAACCAGCTGTTGCGGCGACCAGGGGAAATAGACGCAACCATGAATGTATCTCCCTCGCAGCAACTGTTACTGCCGAAGGAGTCTGCCCTGTTCTCAAAACCCTTTGTACGCTCATCTCCGAACCGGTCAAGTTTTGCTAGGACTACTAATGTTCTGCAGAGCGCAGAAGGGGTGAACAACGCAGGTTCTGGCTCGTATACGGCCGGTGTGCCGGCCACAGGGTTGCTCCAGCATTTGGGGGCTGGGGCCCTGTTTGGAGTGTTCTCAAGCCTCAATCCTCAGAGTAACTGGGCCAGCGGAGGAGGACCCACTAACAGGCTTGATTCAGAGTCTGCCTCCAGGGGGCGAACTTACCGCTAAGCAGCTTTGATGTAATAAGAGGAGGTAATTATTATACATCAATTCATATAAAGCATTCGGTTATTTCAAAAACTCAGATTATGAAGAAATATGTGAAACTAATTATTTCTATTTGTGCCAAGATTGATCAGGGGAAATTTAAAAAATTTTTACTAACGTTCACTTGGAAAAATTAATTTTTGTGAATGCTTTTTTTCTTGAGAATTAAATTTTATAGGAATGTAGGGAGCTTCAAAAACTTTGACATCACTTTGAATATCTGTTTGCTTTGACTTTGATTCGAAATTAAAATTCTGGATATGACGATTATGAAGCTCTGTCAAAAAAGAAGTAAAATCTACTGTTTTTATCACATTAGTATTCAGACAAAAAGAATTAAAATGACATTAAATTTTGTAAATTATATTTAATACCTAAATTTACATAATTATGTAGTTATACAAAGCAATATATTTTTATCCAACATTAAATATTTTTTTCAAATATTCAAACTTTGATTCAGTTTCAGGAATATCTCATATTATTCGGATTGAAAAAATGGACTTGGCACACCCAACCATTTTATGTGTGGATATGCCAACATTTTGAATTCAGAAATCCTATCGCCAATTAGTAATTTTTGAAATTGTTAATTATAATGCAAAAGTCATTTTAAATTAATATCTCTTTCATGATTCTGATGATCTCTTTCGATTCAAATACACACCGCTAGAAATAACAAAAACTTCACGTTTATTTGTACTGTGCTTTATATAAATGTCAAGACATATTTTTAAGCTTTCAAAAAAACAAAATCTAGTTTTAATTTATTGATTGTTACATTAGCCTCTACTACTAAGGGTACTAAGTGAAGGGCTAGCATAATATTTGGTACCAAAATTAAAGTTTCATTTTCCACAACCATATTTGATTAGAAATTATTTTTTCTTAGCCCTAAAAGACTATCCTCAATATATAGTGTTCTTATTGATACGTAAATCTGATGTTATAACCGATAAAACTTTATTAAGTTTCTTATGTAAGCGGAGTTTAATCTTTTAATTGTTTTTTTTTTTAGTTAAATCGTTTTAATTTTTTGTATCTTTAATTACATCAAACTATGCAAAACAAAAAGAATCAATATTTTTTTTAAAAACTGTGTGAAAACAGTTAAACCTTTGTATATTCAAATGTTTTTGTGATGGCTGAAGCTCTGTTATTAGTATAAAAGAAATAAATGAAGATATATTTATTCATCCAATTTTTTACAGTCTGGGCCCAATTAGCTATGATGTTCACCATATATCTATTAATTAAGGCTATTGGTATGTAAATCTGTATTCTACTTCCAAATAACGTAATGTAACGTCCAAGATGCAACCACCCTGTTGATTGACGGTTGGAGGCGTATCTCGAAGGAGGGTAGGACTGTAGAGTGGGGCTGTATTATTTAGGCACTACACATATATTTCATGTACGAGAACATTCTAGGGTTAAACTATATGACAAAATTAAAATTATATCATTACTTTTAATGTAAACTAGGCTTATCTTGAAAAGTAACAAGCCTAGCGTGCTTGTTCTCAGTATGTCAATGTTTATTACTGGGCCATAGTTGAACTCCTACATGGTAAGTTTAGCTCTCACTGTAAGCAGAGTAGTATATCTCGCGTGATGAGGTAATTGTATGATATTTGGAAGAAGGTATACTAATGGTGGATACAAACACATAAAAAGGTTTAGACACAATATGACTTTTACAATTAAAAGAAGAACACAACTCCCTCTTTGTCCAGTGGGAACATTTTAAAGTGTGAACTGTTTTCTTCTTTTCGTTATAACAACCATATTGTGTCTGCTCCTTTTATATATTCCTATCCACTTTTCTTCTAACTTCTTTCAAATATAATGTAAACAGAGTAGGTAAAACTTTAACGGATTGTAGTCCGGCTTTATCTTTAAGTAGCGAGCATTCACACGGCTGGTTTAGGAGGATTTATTATTGAAACACGTGTCTGCCTCTTCGTAAAACAAATTATTGAAATAAATGGTAAATTAATTTTTATCTTAAAAAAATGTTCTGGTATGATGGTGGAAGTGTAAGGGATTTGAGCAAAGGCCAATTTTTTTTTGCAGTTTTTATAACACAATAAGTTTTTGCCCAAAATAAATCAAATAGTTCTTCAATAGAAACCCAGTCTAATCTACTTCCCACAGTGATATAAACAGTTGTTGAATATCTGTCGAGGATGTACTGGAATTTAATGACATCTTTTTCTCTTCATTTAAAAATGTTCTCATCTAATGTCGCTATGTTCATGACAAATAATCAACAACACTGTTGATATCACTTTGTGAATAAAACTAAGCTCTCTGTTTCTACTGGAGCAATATTTGACCTATTTTGGTCCAAAAAAAGTTTTGATATAAAACTGCAAAAACCCAGACCTTTTCTTGCAAGCTCTGCATCTCTACCTTAAGCTGAATCAGGCTATCCACTTGAATGAAGGACAACCCCAAATTTTAAACGTCTTTTTGGCTGTAAATGGTTATTTATTTATTTGATTTGTATGAGAGAAAAATGTTTTATTTTACTCTTGTGTTAAAACTTACGAGGTAATTTCATTCTGTTAGAACAAGAGGTTAAGAAAATACCAACATAGGGAATGTTACATCACCATAAATTATGATAGTAAGATTAACCTTTTGGCTGTCAACATTATAAAAGTTACTTATAATAATAGTTCAACGCCGAAACTAGAACCTTGGATGGAGTGGGAAAATTTGGGTCTTTATATTTTAACCCTATTTTAAATTTCACTAAAAGTTCATGGTACAGTCAATTTTTCATAGGAAAAACCTTATTTGACAAACTAAATTAACTTCCATGTGATCTGCACCTGTCACTTTTGTTAAATATAATTAATAGGTACCTATAAAATAACAGTAAATATGTTTGTATTTTCTAAAAGGTTTTCATGCCAAAATTCTACTAATATGTATATTTTCCTTGACCAGACTATGCGCAAATTTCAAAACAGCATGAGTCTTTATATTAGATTTAAACAAGTGTAACTTTGTAATCAATGGATTTTAACAGTAAGTAGGTATTAAAAAACAGTTTAGATAGGGATAAAATAAAATGAGTATTATATGATCCAGGCCTATTTGCTTTAACATAAATACTGCTTGTTTTCTTAACCCATTCCCTGAAACGTGTTCAGCCATCTTTCTGCTCCTATTCTCTTATTGGACAAATTTTCTCATTTATTGCTTTATTCGTGGTAATAATATAGCATTGAACTGGTATCTCCATCTTATCAGCTTCAATAAGTATTCAGACTAGCTAAAAGTAAAATGGTTCATTGATACAATAACTTGTTGCAATGAAATGTCGATTTGCACCCGCGCCAGGGAACGTTTGAGAAAACAAAGATGTTCCACGCCTGCTTCATGGAATGGGTTTAGGCTATTTTGGGGATATATGTTTAGCTTGATATGTTGTGTAATTATTGGGCCTTGTCAAAATAAGCACCGATCTAAGAGTAAAATTAAATAATTCATTTTCTGTATATTTGCAGTACATATAGGTTTACATACATTAACCTACTAGCTTTTAGATTTTGGATCTACTCCACCCTAACCACCATTTTCACTGAACCACTCAATACCAAGATGTAGAAAACTCTCCTATTATATTAATTTCTCATTCATAAAACTGGCTATGAAGGTCACAATGAACACACTTGTTGTAATGTCTAGAAAGTGACTTATTTGTATTGCTTTCTATAGTACTTCATTGTATTTTTTTATGTTGTGCATTAAACATTTTCAAGAATGTTTCATTTTTGTGTCAATAAATTGTAAGTTTGAAGTCAACTATCTGAATGACAAACTGTATATTTAGATTTTGACCTTACTGTTTGTTCTTTCATACAACTGCCAAGTTTTTCATGTATTGTAACTTTAAGAGAATAAAACATATGTTATAAAGGTTGTGTTTGTTGAATTTTATTTTGAGTAATTCTCCTTAAAACTGTTAAACCTGCTGTAAAAGAAAAATTGTATAACTAACAAAAATTAGCATACCTTCAATCAAAATTTATAAAGAATGTTGATATGGTACAATATTAACTGATGTGTATAGTGTTTTAATTATTAATTCCCAGCTGTAGAATATAATTTATTTTTGCATGAATATTAGAAAGGGAGCAGTCTCGCCTTAACTAATCACACTATAGCACTGAGAACTCAAAAGTTCATTGTTTTGGAACACAAATATAATAATTCTAATCAAAAAATCCCACCCTTAATATAATATTTTAAATTGATTAATAGTTTCAGAACATAAAACTAAATGCATCAAGATGTGTAGTGTAGTCAGCTTATATTTTTTGTTTAATATCCCCACATCCCTATTACAAATACTTGTGAAATATAATCACCACAAAAAAACTCCATCCCTTCTGGAACAAATAGAACATGGTGCAACTTGAAGAAAGAAGTCCCCAAAACATTTTTTTTTAACCTTATACCCGAAAAGAAGGCCTCACTCTGTCCACAGCCTTACTGAGAAGCGCTCCGCGCTAAACTAGTGTCAAATTCAGTTCGTGACGCGTTGAGTTATCTAACTTAAGCTGCCATATCATGTGTACAAACATAATTATTCAGGATCAATTGCTTTTAAATTAATGAAAACAAGTTTCTACCAAATAAATTCTTCACATATAAATAGTATTAATACCGGACACTTAAAATCATAATGCCCAATCCTAACAAGGGACTCTACAACTAGAAATTGTCCTTATAATTTGGCGCCAACATGCTGGGGGCTCGATCATTGCAAACTCAGAAAAGAAGAGATGAATAACCGAAACGAGTAGACAATAGTGAAAACAGAATCCGTGTCTACAAACAAGCAGTTCAATATTCACATGACAAGTACCAGGTACTAATGATCAAGTTAGGAGTCTTGAGCTTAAAATTGAAAAATCCACGCAAGAAAACCTAGAATCAAGGAAGGGTTTTGAAAATGGGATTCAGAACAATAAAAATGATAAAGATAATTGAATTAAATAAAAAATATAGGAGTTGAGAGACAAAATGAAATTAAAATAGAGATTCTAAAAAATAAAGATCATCAATATAACGGGATTAAACTTAATTTTAAAGAAAAGATTCAGAAAAATGAGGAACATAAAAGCTTAGAGGACAAAAAGGTCAGAATTAGTATTGAAATGGAACAGAATAAATTAGATAATAAATTGGAGATGATGATGATGCAACATACACAAAAAGACCCAAAGAAGGTCAGGGATGATTGTAGACAATCAATTAAACGAACACATGAATAATTATTTTACTGCTAATAAAAAATCAAAACAAAAACGATCCAGTCCAATGTCAAACCAGAACCTAGATATCTCGATCACTACACTAAAAAAAAGGGGGGGGGGGGGGGTTAAAATACAGCCCACCNGGGGGTTTAAAATACAGCCCACCAAAAATTGTTGATCCTAGAGGTAATAAGAAATTATTCAAATTTTAGATGATTTAAATGAAATTAACAGTTAAATTTAAGTATAATTTTAATCTTAATAAGAAAGTTAATATTCAATATATAAATTTAGTAATTGTAATTATATAAATATGTACTGTAATACAAAGATTTTATGAACAGAAATCGGCTTCAAACAAGCTGATTATAACACAACGATTCCATGAACACTGCATGGATGCGGGAGAGTCAATAGTCAGATAAGTTTCAAAAATCTCAAATTTGACACAGCAATTGTAAGATATTGGTCAAATAGTGGATAAGATGACAATTATGGCAAAGATACTCGAAAGTATACCGTCAAAACATAATGCTCTGAAAACAGCATGAGATATTGTGCCAGAACAAAATCAAACCGTGAACAGTTTGATGGAGAGACTCATTAAAGAAGAAAGACGTCTCACACCAGATGAAGAAGCAAATGACGCATTTTTCACCATGAACTTTGATGACAGGAAAAAATCCGTCAATCTGGGAGAAAATTATGAACAACAAAGAAGAAAATACAAATTCGATGTAGAATGCTTTTATTGCTGAAAGAAAACTCATATGGCAAGGGATTGCCGTAAGAAAATCCCATGACAAGAAGAAGAAAGCTCAGTCATCAGAAACATCACTAAACAAATGTGCGTTCATAGCAACAAAGAATTAAGAGAATACTAACTTAATTTCGGAAGAACATGTACAGAAACTACTAAACCTTGATACAAGTGAAGTCTGGTTTACCGATAGTGGCGCTTCACAACACATTACTGGCGAGATTAGTTTGCAGATTTTCATCCTTCAAGTAGTAAAACATTCCATTTGAGCGATAATGGTACATGTGAGGTTAAAAGCACTGGAAAAATCTAAATAAAAACACTCGTACACGGTAAATGGGAAGATGCAACTATTG
Organism: Timema monikensis; assembly: GCA_902151445.1. NCBI lineage: Eukaryota > Metazoa > Arthropoda > Insecta > Phasmatodea > Timematidae > Timema > Timema monikensis. The sequence goes on from CABFVZ010000635.1 coordinate 31,892, forward strand.
AAGACGTATTTTATGTTCCTAAAATACCAAAAAATCTGCAGTTGGTGTTGTAACGTCCAAAGGTTTTGAAGTGTCCTTCAAAGGAAAAATTTGTAACTATCAAAAAGAACAATCAAATGTTTGCATACGGTGCAAAACAAAACAATGACCTTTTCAGAATATTTTTCCAAGTTAAGAACTCGTTTGTAAATCCTCAAGCAGCGAATATCTACATAACATGTCTCAAAAGATGGTACGAACGTCTCGTGCATGTAAATAAAAGAGTGTTAAACGAGATGGTGAAACAGGGTGTTGTAGATGGGGTGACATGAGTGACGGGAAAGATTTCTTCTGTGAGCCTTGTCAGATTGGAAAATCTCGCTAATTACCTTTAAAGAATACGGCCGACCGGTCAAATTATAAGCCAGGAGAATTTGTGCATTCAGGCGTGTGTGGACCAATGCAAGTGCCGTCAATCAGAGGTGCGAAGTATTATGTGAGTTTCATTGACAATGCTTCAGGGTACAGACATGTATACTTTATTCAACACAATAGCGATAGTTTAGATCAATTCAAGGAATTATGGTGTCAAATAAGTTCGGGAGGGCCATGAAAGTGTTGCATACGGACAACGGCACAGGATATTGTAGTAAAAATATGCTAACGTATTTGGTTTCCAAAGGTATTATACACACCTCAACAGAATTTAAAATCAGAACGTGAAAATCGAACAATTATGGAAAGCACTCGCACCATGTTGAGATCAAAAAATTTACCATTAAATCTTTGGGCCGAAGCAGCAAACAGCGCGGTTTACTTGATGAACCGAACAACGTTCAAACATAATACAGATAAATAATAGGAAATCTGGAACGGAAACAAGCCAGATGTCTCCCACTTACGTGTTTTTGGGTCAATTACATATAAGAATATTCCAACCCAGCTAAGAAAGAAATTTGATCCTAAGTCGAAGAGAGTAATAATAGTTGGATATGAACATGACTCAACAAATTACAGGGTTTGCGATCCAATAAAGAAAATAGTCTCAGTCACTTGAGTTATCGTATTCAATGAACAAGTTTAAAATCCATTGTCAATGAAATTTGCTGATAATGAATATATTTTGCTAGCAAAAATTGAGGTAGATGAAGAAGAAATAAAGGAGATAAGTGACAATGAATTCCAAGACTTCTATGATTAAGTCAAAGAATCAGCTGACGAAGAGGTTGTAAAGCCAGATAAAGTTCAAGTCAACCAAATAGGTCTTAGGAATCGTAAAAATATCAAACCACCGAAAAGATATGAAGTTCTTTTCACTGAGCACACTCCAAATCCATATCAAGAAGCCATAAATGAAGCTGACAAAACCAAGTGGTTGGAAGCAATATTGGAGGAATTGAAATCACACGAGAAAAAAAACTTGGCAAGTTATTAAAGGAGACCCATAGAAGAAGTTGATTGATTCAAAGTGGGTATTAAAGATTGTGCATGATAAGGATGGAGTAGTTATGCTATATAAAATACGTCTTGTCGTACGAGGATTTCAGCATAAAAAAGGTGTTGATTACACTCAGACTTTTTCACCGGTCATCATAAATGATTCTCTACTAGTTTTCTTGGGTATGGTAACCCAAAACAACCTTGAACTCATCCAGTTTGACGTCAAGACCACTTTTCTACACGGTGATTTGGCTGAGACAATTACTTAACGATATTGGATGTTCATGTAATGGTGCAACTGTTCTGCATGTTGATAATCAAGCTGCAATTCAATTGTTAAATAATCCGGTCCACCACAAACGTACTAAACACATTGACATTAAATACCACTATATTCGTGAAAGAGTAAATAAGTGTGAAATTGAAGTTAAATATGTCTCTACTATATTTAAACGTGCTGATATATGTACGAAGCCATTGCCACGAGATCGTTTTTCCAACTATGTCAAATGTTGGGACTATTTTCTAACACTGTAAAGCACTCAAGCGGCGAGAGTATTGAAGCAAGTATTTAAGCTTTCGTACTCACTGGCGTGAGATGGTAGTCACATACGCATGCAAGCACCGCCATTACACTTGTGTTCTTGTCAATTAGTCTTATGTCAGGTTTTATTCTCTGTTCATGAACCAAACTAAAGTGTATACAAACCAGTTTCTGTACGTATAAGAGAATGGGACATCTATAATCCCAGACAAATACAATTATATTTATTTCACGTTCCAAAAAGACCCACTTAGATTTCAGCGGGAAGATCACGATAATATAATGTATAAAATTTTAAGAATTTGCAGAGCATCACTAATAAAAATAGCGAAACTTTGGACAGCCAAACCATAATAATAATAATAAAAAAGAATATCAGAAAAAAAAATATTTTAACTCAGATAAGCTCATCCAAAATTATAATTGGTAAATAATAGTTATTAACATTCATTAAATTTAATTAAAATTAAAATAATAGTAAATTCTAGGAGATAGGTACGTAACATCATGGATTAAAATAATCGTCATAATACAAACAGAAAAGAGTTTGGTAGTAAAAATCAATTTTAAATTGGACATAAGGTTGTTGTTTTAGTTGAGATGTAACTAGTTACATATTATAATGAATACAAACAAATGGGAAACACTTACTCTCTACCCCGTTGTACTGTAACTCTGGCATCGTGAGCACTGACCACCTATCGCCAACGCACAGTTCCAAAGACTAAACGGAGTCGCCGTGATATAGACAGCTCTAGAAGAAAGCCTCGCCCAAGAGAAAAACAAGTGAACGCGATTCGGCGCGTATTAATTGTCGCTTTCTCCGCCAGGGCCATTATGGAAGTTTCTAGTTCTATGGATGACCGGCAGGGTCCCCGTTCCTTTCTCCTTCCTATCCTCCCCGCTCTCTTTGAACAGTTGTCCGTTTTCACTATATAATGGGATGTTTTGATAGTATAGTCACTCATTGCACCATAGACTAACTGAGGTGAGGGTGACAGCTCAGGCTGTGACTTAATTGTATTTATCAAAATTCTTTTTCGATTTAACATGCGGGATTTCATTCTAAATTACAGATTCGGACTTGATATTAATAATTGTTATATTTAGGATGGGTTTCTTTTTGGTGTCTACGGGGTTATGTAGTATCCTCATTATTTTTAACTTACTTAGAGAACTTATTTTTGGGATTTTAACTTTGAGTGCACATTATGTCTCTATTTTTCTTGAGAGTAACGCATGCTAATTGTTGGCATTGTTAATGTTATATTGATTGCCTTTGTTGCTTTAAGCAGTCAAAAGGGATGCGGATTAACACTAATTAGTGTGATTTAATTATGACTCTATTTTGTGGGAATGCATTGATAAGTGGGGTACTTATATTTGACGCTGTTGTATTTACTTTAAAATGCGTGCGAATTTTGTATTAGTTGAAAGATATTCTATCGGTATTGTACTTTATACCACACCTCCCTATTATGTCCGAGAACTGGATATTAGCTCGAGAGTCGAGCTGGCTCTATCATAATTTTTCTGTGTGATCATAAGAACCTTTGTAATTATCGCTCCCCGAAAATTAGAGCCATTATAGGCGGGACCACTTAATATGAATGTATTTATTTTAGGACGGTTGAGTCTATATCTAAATATATTTAGTTAGTAATGTAATGTCTTTGTTCGATACCCATTCGCTTGGCTTGGGGTTATATTTTAAGCTTCATACTTTTATGGCATTGTCTATTATTGTTATTCATGAAACATTATATTAATGTTGAAGTCTCTGACTTTGAACTTTCAAGTCTGTTTTGGTTTTTCAAAAAATATTATATTTATATTAAAGTCTCGAACCTTGAACATTCTAGTTTGTTTTGCTGTTCGTGGAGAGTTATGTTCATTTTAAGGTCACCGACTTTAAGCAATATAGTCTACCTTCATATTCACGAAATATCGTGTTTTCCGGATTCTGCCAATCATGTCAATTTTAGACTGTAATGGTACATAATGTTTAATTTCTAAACCTCTGACCTTACACACTATGATTAATATTCTTATGTTTATATTTTGTTATTGTTTCTTAACTATATCCCTTATATCCAATAAATATTTTGTTATTCTCTGGTAACTGCCTGGCTTTCATTTCTTGGGAAAAGAAGGTGGTTATAAAAGATTCTTTTACCTATCGTGGTAGAGGAACTCACAATATCGTTGAACTAAAACCCTACTATACAAAATTAGATGACCAATGACAGTCAAATTATAACTATTTTATGGCAATTTATTATTATATCTATAAATACAATAAATTATATTGAACATTCATTAAAGAAAGTAAAAGTTTTTATGTTTTTTAATAAACTGATGAAGTTTAGCTAACGATATGTAAAATGTTATTAGAATGAGAGAATGAATGAAAAAATAATTAAATTCTGAGTAATCAAAGAACACAATGAAATCTTATTGAGTTAATTAGATATAATTATTAAATTCCTTTATTGAATTAAATATGTCATTAAATTTTGCTTTAGTAAAATTTAATCTTAATTTCAATTTAATTTTAAAATTTAGTCAATAATTTAAGACAACTTGAATTAAACTTGGTGAACCATCAGTAATTAATAACACCTTGACTTAATTAATATATATTTTATAAAAAGTAAATTTTATTTAAATTATTTTAAAAACCATTTGAGTCAATATTAAACCATCAAAGTACATTTTCTTAATCAATACAAAAAAGAATTCTAGTAATCTGTAAACTTATTCAACACAAGAATAATTTTATAATATGTATTATCGTGTGCAACAAAAATCCAAGGTGGAATAAATTATAAATAAATAAAGTAATAATTATTACTAATCACAAAAATTCAAGGAATAAGACTTTAGTAGCAAGTAAAGTTTGTTCATGACTAAATAAAATATATATAAACATTTATCTAAATTTGATAATGAATAAATTTTATATAAAATAAACACTTAGATTAATTTAATAGAAGAGAGATTTAAAAGTGATAGAGAAGATTTAAAATATGTATATGAATAAATATATGGTCCAGACCAACCATGAACTACATAACAATATGACCAACAATAGTGATATCAACATGCCACAGCTAAAAACGAGATGTTCTTAGCTGTGGCATGTTAGATGTTAGCTTCCTAGATATTGGTTCTTACCTCCATAACTCCCACGGCACCTTTGGCAATCATAGTCCAAACAGGACATAAAATATATTAATATCAGTGGCGGCTATAGCTAACTACTGGCAAAATTAATTTGTTTTTAGAAAATCTTCGTATTTCTTCTATTGATATTAGATATCGTGTTTCTTACAAACAGGTGAGCAAAGTGACTGGTTTATAGCACCTATGAAATTGCTTAAAGAAATTAAATATTCTGAAAAACAACAAACTGTCCCCTACGCCAAATGGCAAAGACTTATTCCAACAATAGAACGTTTTTAAATGCGGTAGAATTGGGCTTAGAATACGTTATTTGTTACATTACTTTGACTAGATTTTCAACACATTTATCTTCATGTATGTGTTTATAAGTATATATAATGGATGTAGCGCTTTTTTGGTTTACAGGACTTATTGCCCTGCAGTTTTCTGACATTTTATATTAATATTCTGATAATATGACCTCCTTATTTCGAGATTTAATATAAACACCCTAGAATAATAGAGAAATCTACACACATATGCTCTTATTTGTCTTTTAACCCATTTATGTACCTTTTTGTTTATATAGGTAGATCTTGATATATATGGTAGCGAGAGCAGCGCTATATTGTTTGTATTATAAGTTTAAATTGTAATTTTTTATTTCTACGAAACAATTCTATTTTATTATTGTATTATTTTTGTTACTTGCAATTTGCAAATTGTATTTATGTTGTTTAGAAATTGGACCAAAACATTGATGTATTCAATTAATTTTTCATGAATTAATAGAATCTCTAATTTTAATTTTAAAATGCCAACATATGAAATGCCACTCTTACTTAGAATAATGTCTCGTGTAAGTATTCATTGACATTTTACGCTACTGCCCTAAAATAGACTATTTTATTAGCTATAGGCCCACAAATATATTTTTAACATTATTTCTATGATAATGCCATTGGTGCTTTCAATTTGATTGACGTGCCCGCTTATTTTGCTGCTATTGGTAGTCCTTGATCACATGATAATGATTGTTAAATTGAAGTGTATTCAAATAGAAAAGTCACCGTTAAATTGGTTCAAAATTACTTAAGTTATAGATACCAAAGAGTTCTTATAAAAAATTAGAAAACCTCAAAATTCTTCAGTGACTATAAACAAATAATGTGTGGCGTTCCTCAAGGTTCAATCCTTGGACCCATTCTTTTCTTAGTTTATATAAATGATTTACACAAAATTAATTTGAATGGACACATTCAGCTTTTAGCAGATGACACTTGCTTATATTATGAGAGCATTAACATAAATGTTCTACTAAATAATGTAGAATCCGACGTCCCTCCTTTGCTAGACTGGATTCATACCAATAAACACACCTATTTTTATTTAAACTAAACTTATCCTGTTCTCAAAACCTAGCTACAAAAAAATAATAAAAAAGAAAATAATAATGGAAAATGAGATGCTGGAATATGTAGTAGACTCTATTACATATCTGCGACTAACTATTGATAAGCATCTCTTATGGGACAGTCATATAAATAATATAACAAAAAAATTAAACTTTAAACCAATGTAAAATTTCAGTTTCTGTAAATCCACAGTCTTAAAAGTGAGCTCTAGCTCTTTGGATCAGGTAATAATTAATCATCAAATAAAATAAAAGTTAAAGTTTAGTAAACTTCTACGGAGTTATAAGGAATTAAGGAAAATGATCTTTTTTTATTAGTGAAGGGAGTAATATTTCCGTTCAGACCCTTGCAAAGAGGGTTTGAAGTTTAAAGTTTCAACTATTTATATTATTTGTTATTTTTCTGTTAGATTGCCTCAGGGTACATTTGATGTTGTTGATGTTGTTTATTATTATTTTATTATTACAATTATTATTGTTGTTATCATCTAATAATTATTATTATTATCAATTATTATTATTATTAAGCTAGCCTATGAACTAAAGCTAAATTTGTATTAATAAATCAACCTTTTGTTTGGGAATTTTTGGGGCCATAAAAATATTATGTATACCTACTAATTAAGTTAATGTGTTAGGGATGAGGAAGGTTGAATTTTTGAGGAAGTGTACCCGCACTTGCATGAAAAGCGGAAAAACATTTAGGGAAAACCACCCTCGGTACACCCGACTGGGATTTGAACCCCAATACCCCCGTCATTGGCAGTTCAGTCTATTGCCAGAGGGACGCCTTGTACCATGAGGCCACAGAAGCGGGTAAATTAACTTGTTCCTAATTTTCTCAGCCTGAAGTAGTCTCTACATTAAAAAGGACTTCAGAAGCTATTTTTGAAACTGGCGGCTTTATCCGGAAGTTAGAAAATCTTGGGACCCGGGAAATTCCTTACAAGACGAGTGCCCATGGACAAGTCCATAAGAAGGCAAGGTAATGGAACTACTTAGTTTACTGGCTTGTATGAGTTGAGTGGCATTCAAATATACATCTTTCTAAACACACTTTCTTAAAATCTACACTTTTCTTCCTCTTTGTCAACCCGATGGACCAGGAATTAAACTCAGCCGAGGTGGAGGTTTTTTTATGTCGTGTTGGCCAAGCAATTAAACCTAACTCGATTGAAAGACACAGTATTGGATACATTTAAATAGAATTAGTAGGCCACAGTTTAATTTTCATAGGAGGAACCTTATCTGACAACTATAAACTTTACCTACTAGATCTATTTTCATGTATTCATACATCATGTCATATGTTATTTGCATTTGTCACTTTTGATAGATATTATCAATACTGATAAAATAATAACAATAATAGGCCTAAAGTAAAATATTGTCAATGTTGACTGTAAAATAAATCTTCGTATTTTCTTAAAGATTCTTCCTATGAAAATTGGACCGACTGTAATAAATCTCAGAGGAAAATTTTAAGTTTCAACATCTTTAGGTTTAGGTCCTAACACTTGCAAGGTTATTTAAATTGAATTTTTTCGTTTTGAGGTTTGACTATTTTTTACTTGCTTCCTGACATCTTGTGGAACTTGTCCATTGTTTTTGCTTACTTCCTGTTGAAGTTGGTCTATTTTTTTGCTTGCTTACTGTTGAAGTTTGATTATTTTTTGCTTACTTAATGCCAGTAACATTCTGTTGAAGTTTGGCCATTGTTGTTGCTTACTTCCTGTTGAAGTTTGACAATTTTGTTATTGTTTCCTGCCAGTTATTTATTTGGTTTTAACCGTATCTTTGTTACTTCCTTTTGATTGGCTATTTTTCACTTACTTAGTGCCAGTTATATTGTGTTAAAGTTTAACCATTGTTCTTGCTTACTTCCTGCCATTTATTGTATTTGGTTTTAACTGTTTTTTTGTTACTTCCTGCAAGTTACTTCCTGTTGAAGTTTGACTGCCCACCGAAACACTTGTATGACCTGAGCGAAGGCTATGGTCGAGATGTGGACATTGTCCGACACAGGGTGTACAAAGTGAAGGAGCCGGAACAGTTCGAGTGCACAATAGAAGAGGAGACCAAACCACCAGCATACAGGCAAGTTATTATCACAGTCCCACTTTCCATCCCTGGTTTGTGAGGAGATCGCAATTCTACTCTGGGACATCCTGAGGGAAACATTGCCTTATACAATTATTCGCTATAGAATCAGGGATTAGCTTGTAACCTTGGTTAATGAGAAACCTTTGAACTTTGTTGCAAACTTTTCTCACATACTTTCTAATGTAAGAAATTTATTTTTTTAAATAAAAATCGGACACATACAATTATAACCACCTCAATATAATTTCTTCGATAAACTTTAAAAAAACCGTGACCAAGAAGAAGATAATGACTCAATATCAATCACTCACAATAAATATTATCTCCGATTGGTTTGGTTGGAATAATCAGATTAGTCTATAAATTGAATTCAAATTATCATTCTCACCATACTGATGTATGTTTTTTTTTTAACTAGAGCTGAAATGTCAGAAGACTGTCACAAATGCATATATATTTTTGAAGGGTTGTTGGCACTGAAAACCTGCTCGGATTTGATTTTGTTAAAGCTTCATTTCTATGTCGTTATTTTGAGGTAGACATGATTGACGTCTTTGAAATAATTTTTTATTACTTGGAGATATAACATTTATTTAAAACAAACTGCCTCTGTGGCGTAGTTAGCTAATGTGCTAGGTTTGTGTTGAGCTAGACTGCCGAGAACAGGGAGATTGAGGTTCGAATCTCACTCCACAAAAATTCGAGTTCACTTCCTCTATATTCAACCTTCCCAAGTCCAAACCCATTAGCATAATTAGTACTTAAGCATGTAACCCGAATAGGTAGTAAGACGCTGTGCTAAGTATTATTATTACTTAAAATAGTTACACATGTTAAGGTATGACACGCCTCTTGTATATTTTAATATTTACAGTATGAAAAATAAAAGTTCTTAGCAAGATGAGACTTATTCAATTAATTGGTGTTAGCCTACTATTTTTAAAGATCTATAGCCATTCTTTCATTATTCTCTGCCTGAGCTGCGCTGTTAAGCTTTCTTTCTTTGTGATACTTAACACACTACGATAGTTATTGGATGCAGAGCGCACTCTTCTATTCTTGCTTTTCCCACCTCCTGCGCACCCTTCAGCCAATATTCTTTAGCTCCAATAGTTTGTTTGGCAACCTCTCTTTTAGTCCATAACTCCTGCTAATAGTAACGCTAGGCTATATACTCCTCTATCCTTCTACCATTCTTTTCCTCTAACTTCCACACTTTCTGTTATCTGCTCCTCCCATCTCTTTCTTGGCCTCCCACACAGAGTTTTTTCCTACTTGCTTCCTTTCCATCATTTCCTTTAGCATCTTCTCCTCCCTCCTCAGTACATGCCCATACCATCTCACCCTTGCTTCCTCTACTAACTCATGTACTCCAACATCCTCATTACATAACCATACCATCTCAGTCTTGCTTCCTCTACTATCTCATGTACTCCAACATCCTCATTACATGCCCATACCATCTCACCCTTGCTTCCTCTACTATCTAATGTACTCCAACATCCTCATTACATGCCCATACCATCTCACCCTTGCTTCCTCTACTATCTAATGTACTCCAACATCCTCATTACATGCCCATACCATCTCACCCTCGCTTCCTCTACTATCTCATGTACTCCAACATCCTCATTACATGCCCATACCATCCCAGCCTTACTTCCCAAACTATTGCACACCGAAGCACAGAATTGTTCAAATGACCTCTCCTTGGTCAAACTACAGCCCACCCCTCCCCTCCCTAAATGCTGCAGTGAACTTTTTATAAGTTTTAAATACACTGAAAATAATTTTCAAAGTGATGTTCACTAAAATGTGACAATCTGTATGATAGCTTATCACATTGTATTTTTCTCTAATTCACAGGAAAGATGTCCAGAAAATGATGAAGGGAGGAAAGAAAAGATTCACTCATGTATTTAATTACAATACAGGACTAGATTACTTCCCCTTCCAGAAGTAGAGTTAAGACTACTTGTAGTAGAGAACTCTTATTTTAGCTATGGAAGAGAATTGCTAATGTAATGTGGGTTATGTTATTATTAAATCTATGCTTTTTGTTTTGTAAATAAAAATGAAAAATCAGGCTTTGATTTTATTATAACCATCATAGTAAAATGTTTAAAAATGAGGTGGCCCAATGGCTAAATAATTTTATAATAAAGGAAATTGATAAAATTAAAGAAAAAGGAAAAATAAACTACCAAGAGTAAATTTAATGAAGAAAGCCCACCTAGGGAAAGAGGAAAGATGTGGGAAGAATCCAATGCACAAAGGTGACATCTTCTTCCTTTCTATCTGTCTTCTATAGTAGAAGTAGTCACACACACATTTTAACACAAATATAATAATATCTCAGCATTGTTGCCTTTATCAAACACAAAGAAGAAAGAAAAGAGTACAAATAACACAAACAATGGAATACTCCATTTTGAATTTAAAGAAAGACTGTTAGAAACACATTGTGCCAACTGTTTTTGGGAGTAAAGATAAATTCATTGGCTATGATTAGTATTTATAGAGACCTCTTTAAAAATAATTATAATAATGAATATGAAAATTAATAATAGTAATAACAAAATGGTATTTTTAAAATAATTTGAAAAAAATAAACTATCTTCTGTTGTTGCCTGGTGTTAATCCATTGGTGGGCCAGTTCCCACTGTCTGGGTTGAGAACTGTTGCACTCTTTGAGAAATACTCTTAATATTTTGGTGGTGTAGTCTAGGTTTGAAATTCCTGGTTTTGGGTACCAGCATGAATGAGTACAGGCTTGCCTGGATCTTTGTGGTTTGTGTCAAAACTATGATTGTTCATTCGCTGTCTGGGAGAACCTGTAGTAAGGCCTATATACTCTGCATCACATGATTTGCACTAGTTGATATATCAAGTTATTGGTTTTGCAATTGTAATAACCAGGGGTTTTGTATTCCAATTTGGTTACTTTGCTGTTGAAGGGCGTAGTTGGTAGGGGGATTCCACATGTGCTGCAGCGGGTGTTACCACAGAGTTATGAACCTTTGATAGTAGGTTTTTCTTCTCGGATTCTCTTGGGGTCAGGAAGTTTGGGATGGACTAGAATACTATGGAGATTGGGTGGCTGTTTGAAAGTGACTCTCGGGGGGTGAACTAAGAAGGTTTTGGGTGAAACTGGTCAGGAATTTGTAACCACTTTTAAGGATGGTGTTGATACGTTGTAGACCAGGATGGTATTGATTTGTGAGGATGTCCTCAACTTTTTTTGGAGGGTCGTAGGTATTCCTGGAGAGTTCTCTGGAGATTTGGTTGTCTATTAAAGGCTTGGGGTAACCTCTGATTTCAAAAGCTGTGGAGAGTTGTTTACTATATTCAGTTAAATCATCAGGTTCTGAACATATCAGTTTGGCTTGGGTGGCAAGACTGAATGGTAAAGACCTTTTAGTGTATGAAGGATGGCTGCTGTGGTAGTGGAGGAATTGTTAGTGACTAGTATCATAGAAGACAGAAGGAAGAAGTCACCTTTGTGCATTGGATTTTTCCCACATTTTCCCCCCTTTCCCTAGGTGGGCTTTATTCATCAAATTTACTCTTAGTAGTTTATTTTTCCTTTTTCTTTAGTTTCATCAATTTCCTTTACTATAAAACCATCCAAGTCACAAGAACTTATAGTAATAACCCAAACCACTGTTACTATAGTTGCCATGTCACTTAACTGTGTGTTAACCCTCTTCAGTGCCATAGTCTAAACCGCCACTTAATAGACCAGACTATCAATGACTGGGAGATAGGAGTTCAAATCCTGGTTAGATGTACTGAAGCTGGTAGTTTCATAAGTAGTTTTCCATTCTCTCTCCCGCATAAATGTGGACGGACAATCTTCTTCGACCATTTCATGTTATCGTGATTAGAACATTAATGTGTAACCCAAATGAGTAGTAATACACGGTGCTAAAAAAAAACTATATTGGTGTAATACATTGAGCTATATTTTGCACCATCTAAGACATTTGTTAAGTTCATATTTAAATTATCAAATTTATAAATTATTTGATTTTACAAAATCTAGTTTATTTGCATGCAGATCAAACATTGAGCTTAGCTAGTCTGCCGTTGACCTCTCCAAAGCTTAACATAAATTGAGGTAGTTCTAAATTCTACCTTCATCATCTCTACTCTGTTAATGTTATCAAATGTGGGTAACCCGTTTTGGTGGCCACATGGTCTAACGCACTACTCTTTTAGTAGACTAGACTGCTGGGAGATGGAGGTTTGAATCTCTTTCAGGTGTCCTGAGGGTGGTTTTTTTAAATGGTTTTCCACTTCCTTTAAATATAACCTTCCTAATCCCTACCATTATCATAATTAGTATAAAAGCATATAACCTGAAGGGGTAGTAAGACACTTTGCTTAAAAAAAAAATTGGTAAATCGGACAAGCCACAAGTGCAAAATTCTCTAACGGTAACCTTAGGCTCGTGGAGTGGGTTAAATGCCCTTCAATGGTAAACCTAGTATCATGGGATGAGTTACATGCACAAAATAACACCAACTGCTAGAAATAAGTCAACCATTACCCTGCAATTGTTTCATTAATTTTATTAACCACAAAGATCAATATTACACAAACAGGAAAATAAAGAGTTTAAGAAGAACATGTTAAATATAATAGTAAAATAGGCTAGACTTTATTCAATTCTCAACTTTGCACACATTTCATTGTGGTCTACAAATAGATTCTTATTTTTAAGTTTAAAAACAATATTATTCAAAAATAGTTTTTTTTATATAACGGTGTAAACCAATTTTCAAGATTTACAATAGACTATACAAGATAATAAAAGAAAAATTTAACAAAAGGTAATTTCATAGTTTCTATTTCAACAGGAAATTACAAATTCGGATTGTCCTACTGTCTAGGGAATGTGTCTAGCGTAGAGGAATTTCCAAGAGGGAAGATTTACAACAGGAACGTACCAACAACAGAAGGGCTTTCTATCTCTCTTTCTCGCATACATCCCAATGATGGGTAGTATTATTAAATATTTTGTATTGCAATTAAGCTCACCATTATTACTTTTTTATTCCTAACACAATAATTGGCACAAGAATACATTGTGCAGTTTACATTTAAATAATCAGTTCATTCATTCTTTTTTTTTTTTCTGCATACTTTATTGACAGTCCCTCACAAAACAATCATTTGTTGGACCCCGTGTCGCGTCTACCGCTCAAATTTCTTCAAAGTATCTCAATAACGTCCGCTTAACATTTATTCTAATGGAACTGTTGCTAACAGTACTCACAAACTAATTAGGAACTTCGCTAATCCAAAGAGTCAATCGCCATTTTAATTAAGGAGTGGTTATAGTTATGATCTCGGGGTTTCACACAAGTCATTATTAATGGTTTGAAGTGACTCCTATGTAGGTAAAATGAAAGTTACCATAAAAAAAGTTTTTTAAAAAGCTTCTCAAAAAAACAATAGCCAGAAGATTTCTGTATATATAATTAATTTAAAAAATCATAGTATTAATTTATAGATCTAATTCATATATATAATTTATTAATTTAAAAATAATTATTTGCTCAACATTATGTGATAAACATACCTAAAATTTAAATATAAAAATTTGGGTTTTACACAAAGTTAGCATAAAAATCTTTTAACGAGTATAAATTCTCATAAACTTTTTAATGTTCTTAAATTTCATATTCCTACTCACAACTATTAAGTGTTCAGAGTATTTAGAAAGTGCCCTTATTTACAAGAGACCAAAAATTCTTATCTAATAAGAAAGTTTGTGTGGGTATTGCGGGTACTGTCAGCCCTCCAAGTTTATTCAATAGGCAGGTCGTGTGCACGGGGCCCTACCCCCTGCAGTGCAAGCCTACATGTGCCGGGTGTTGCCGAAGTTGATACCGCTCTGCGTGGCCCCCTTGTTGCTGCCGTACTGCAGGCTGATCACGCCCTGCCCCGCCCGCATCTGCTCCTCGCTGAAGTTCCGGACATTCTTCTCGGCCTCCTTGGGGCCAATGCTGGGCTTGCCGTAGTTGTGCGCCTGAAATGTGCGCACAAGACAAGGTGATATTAGCAGGGGGGTGGCCTGCAGAACACAACTCACACTGCTTGTCAAACATAAACAAGGAACACAACACAGGATGCGATCAAGATGATAGCACTTTTGAGTGAAAAAATATATAAAAATTGTATTGATTAAAAATGTGTTTTGTCTGTTCTCTCTTTAACCCATACATATAGTCCAAAGGGCCTTATCTGACAGCTATTAAAAGCTACTAGATCTACAAGTCATGTTATCTGCAACTGTCCAGTTTTTATAGATATTATTAATACCAGTAAAATAACAATAATGGTAGAATGTTAACAATGTTCACACACACACGAAAAAAAAACCATAAGTTTGTTTTTCCTGACAGCTCTTCCTCTGAAAAGTGGACTACAAGTATTGCATCCACCCTCAAATAAATTAGTAAACTGTATTAGCTCGCAGGTATCAAGGTATCAGAACAAAATATATTGGCTCCCAAGGTTATTTTGAAGATATAGTCTTGTTTTTATTTTAAATCTCATACAACACACATGAATATACAAGAACCATGAGTCTGGGCAACATCACTCTTATCCCAGTTTGTGGAAACATTATCCAGTACTAATGTTGTTGCCCAGGAGATGTCCAGATGTTCTAATAGTGCATCCTTTCTGGGGAGGGTCTTTCCATGTCCCGATGAGATGAGGTGAGGGTGATGGTGATTATTAGGGTGTGGAACCAGTGGAAACATTTAAACCTAACTTAAGACTAACTACCCAAACCCTGGTGACCATTGGGGTAGTTTCCCTTTCAAGAAAAATTTCCCCACATCAGTCGGGAATCGAACTTGATACCTCTAGCTCAATAACCAGGGGCTCTGACCACTATAACATGGGGTATACATTGGATAATAGTGATATCAGTCATGGTAAGACTACTACTTTGCTTGGTTCCACTATGGTGTATGGTGTAGTGTATCAGTCAAGATTAGTATGTTCATGATAGGTTTTTACCTGGATGACAATTCAAAGATCATATTTAGCTTTTGGGTTGCCAACACTTGTAAATTTAAGTTTTATCTCACTATTTCATTACTATTAATAATGACCTTTTACCCAAGCTGAAACAATATTTTAAACATAATAAAAGTACTTATTCTTAGTTTTGGAATGTTATTTATAATGTTAAATATAGCGCATACATTAATACCGGCATAATATATATATATATTTATTATGATTATCTTGTCATATTTCAAAATATTTAATTGAATAAAATATTTTCATCCACTACATGGGTGCATCATTATAAAGAACTTTTTTCCAACATGTTCAATCACATGGTTTAAATTCGTCGGTCACCGTTTTGAAAATGTGTTTGTTAGACCTTTTTTTGAAAGTTCCGTGAATAATAATAATTATTATTATTATTAGCACCGCGTCTTACTACCCGTTCGGGTTATACGCACTTACGCTAACGTATAATGGTAGGGTGATAGTGAGATGAAATGGAGGACTTACAGTTTAACGTGGGATCCGAACCACGGTGGAGGCCTGGCATTCCACACATTCACAAGATGTCTTGTCAGAGGTGAAGGAAAGGTTTTTTAATCCAATAAATTCCGTGAATAATAATGGACCTCATACATAAATGGTATTTGCCTAAATTATTATGGTTAGCTATCTTATCACATTCATCTATTACCATATGTTATCATTACAGTTATCCAAAGTGACATGTCAGCTGTCGTCATAGGAATACATTAGGACTATTTCTAGTAACATTTGAGCTGTCATCCAGGTAAACCAACGTCGTTAATGCATTGTAACCGAGTGTACATGGTACAGACTTGGACAAGATGAGAGCTATTCTTACCTTCCTGCCGAGAGACTGCAGGCAGATGACCACAGAGTTGAGGTTCTGTCGCTCCCACAGGTCCACCGTCTGAAACGTCTCCTGGGGGGGTACCCCGAGGTTCTTGGCCACCTCTAGGAACTGGTTGATGTTCTCCATGCACTTGAATGCCATCTTGCTCTCGTTGATTTTCTTCACAGAGTTGGGCTGAATCAGGTTCACCAACCTGATGACAAGACAACATTTCAGTTATCACTTTGTTTTTAAAATAATTTTGTCTTGGATTGTGTATTTAAGATGTACCTTTGGTTCACACTGTGTGTTGGTCAATAAATATAAGGAGTACGTAGCAACTAATGTGCCTGTTTGCATATAGTTCCCTTCATCTTCAATCTCCGAACTACATGTAGTTCCCGTAGTCTCAGACATACTAACACCTTGTCCCCCAATCAGTAAATATTTTTGTGGAAACCGTGATAATTACAATTGATGCAGCTGTAAGTTTTCTTTCAAAGGGCACACTTAACCTTATATATTGAAGTGCCTCAAGATGAACCAATAGCTGGTACTTCTCCAACAGACAACAAAGTAGCTTTGTGTCTGATCTACCAGTCTTGAAGCGCTCACCTCCAGAGGAGGGTCTCCCCGGGGACTCCCGAGCGTCTCTCACCTGCAGAGGAGGGTCCCATCCTTGAGCAGTTCGTAGAAGTTGTCCATGGAGCCATCAACGTTGATGTCCTCCCCAGTAATCTCTTTGATCCACTCGAGCGACTCCTGGGCCAGTTCCTCACTGTATTTGCTGTTGATCTGGAACACGGACAACACCAAAGTTGTAACCATAAATTTCCCTGAGAACACATTTTTAAAACCTCCTCTCTATGTTCCCCAAATATGTTTCAAAATTAAATAGGTTCTCCTTACTTTCATTTGATTTCCACGACTTTATAGTTTGTAAACCTGGAACATCAGAAAGTAACTGGAAACTATTAAAAATAAATTATATTTTGGGAAATAAATAGCCTTCAAATTTGATGTCAGCTATTATATGATATAGTCTAAAATCTCTTCATTTTTTTTTTTTTTTTT
>CABFVZ010000635.1:51413-81310 GCA_902151445.1 Timema monikensis
GGGGGGGGGGGAGTTGCCTGGGACCCTATCCCAGAATGTTTGGATATTAGATGCCTCTTGAGTCAATAATGTTACCCTAACATAATCTCGTTCCACCCTGGCGAGTCATTATGTTCATATTAGTGTTTATTAAATTAATTTAAATACCAAAACCAGGATTATTTCACTAACTTTACACAGTTGCTAATGAAAATGCGGCTTTGTTACAATATTCGGTAAGTGACAAAAGAAAACTATTTCCGTGGATGATTCATTCTTGGAGGAGGGTTCGTTAAGAGTTTTTATTTTGAATCAATAAAAGTTAAATTGAAACAATTTCAGTAACTTTAATCTTACAAATATAAAATTACATAATATGTTCTTGCGAAGAATCTTGTGAGTGACGAAACCAGGTTTTTTCAATGATAACAATGATGCTGCTTCATTTTGTTAGTTTGCTCTTCGAGCGCTCGAGTCCTGTTCTAGTGGACAGAGCACAACTCAAATCATTCTGAGGATCAAGACCTTTGTTCACAGCGGTATTTTATATTGTCACAAGAGGGGAAAAGAACCTTTCAACTTGTAATGTAATTGATTTGCCCCTGAAAAGTATGTGAAAGCATTGACAATAATATCGTCCTAATTTTATAAACGTATTTAATTTTATTTAAATTATATAGAATATTAAATGGCGCTTAAAGCACTTCTTCTAAGAAGGCAAAAGCCACTGATCAGTGACGTCACGCACGTGACACCAGTCAAGTCATGTTGACAATATATATATTTCAAATAATAACTTCCTCTTCTCGAAGGTTCGAAGAGAGATTTTTAAATGTAACTTGAGTCATTTTTCCGGCTCTCGAAGCTTCTAGTAAGACCGAGATGTTTTTGTCTTGTATTTTGTTTTTCTAAACTAAACCTTCTCGAAGCTTCCATGAGCAAGGGATATATACAAAGAATGGTGCAACGTAAAGGCAGTTGGTGTCCAGAACTGACAGAATTCACTTGGGATCCAGCAACACCTGTCCGCGCTCATACAATAGGCCGCGTATATATTTCAACGACATGATCTATTTTCTCATTAAATAAACAGATTCAGAAATAAAAAAACATGTCAAGAATAATAAGTGTTTATTAATTATAATTCTTCAATTGGCGTCCATCGCAGCAGTAAAATATCAGAACAACATAATTGGCGCGCAACGCAGGGACCCGTAATTCCAGAACGTTTCAAACTTCACGAGTCAGAATGTGCTTGTTCCTGAGCTTGGTACAAAACGTTGTTTCGACATTGTTGCTATTGTCAGAATCCCAGTAACTCTTCATAATGTCCCAGTTTGGTGACATGTCTGTAATTGTAACCTTCCCATGACCTTCAGGGACATCTTGCGACCTTCATATGGGAACCAGTGGTCTAAAGAGCCTGGTTTGATGCAAAGCCATCTTACGGCTTCATACCCCTCACCCCTTCAATACGCGCAACTCAATGGGCCATTGACTACTTGAGTTACGTAACACCACTTCATCAGTCACGTCAGACTCTCACACCCAATAAGGCTACGAGCTGTCATTGGCTGTGAGGAGAAGGTAAATACAGTGTTGCCGCATGGACGGGAACAAAACTCGTCAACTAAAGTTTGATTTTCACCTGGGAACTAATGTATCCACGTTGGCGTGGGGGGATTGTACAATTGTATTTATATTCTTGGTAAATTTATCATGTTAAGACAAATTTTACAATAAAGTATTGTTGGGAGCTTATGTGAACATTTTATATTCACTTATTAATTTATAAATAAAAAAACATATTTCTAGAATGCCAAACTTTAAGTAACTTTGAATTAATGTTGGCGGTCGAAAGTGGGCTTTCAATCAAAATTAATGTTTAGTGCAAGAAAATTTAAAAAATACAATAACTTTAGCTTAGTAAAATAAAGTTTGTACTTTAAAGAAACAAACTTTGTATTTGCACAATACGTTAACATTTTCGATTGACTGCTTTAGTTAGATTGTTAGCAACTATTAAAGTAACCTGGTACTATACCAATTTTCTTTTCTTCAGACAAAAAAAATATTTCCATTTCATTTCTTCCTACCCAATTTTTAATAAGTTAAATAAGATTAATCAAAGACTTTTTTAAATGCCAATTTAGAGGTGCACATGTTTTCTAATGTCTTACTTTTATGGGTGCGTCTAATGTCGCGCAATGCTGACAATCAGCTGACAACTAGAAAGTTTCTAGCGATCTTTTCCAGAAGTATGTCGTGTCGAGTGGGGGCGTTTTAGTGACATCACTAGAGTGTAATGACTAATTACAGTGATTCACGTGGTCACGTGTTAGCTTAGGGCGCGCAGGATGATAGAATGAAAATAGTCTTAGCACGCGATACACATCATCTCAAATTGACCGGTAGCCACGGATACAACTGGAATATATGGTCAAGCAGTAGCGGCTCGTAGCTAAAATTAATGGGGGTGATGCCCCCAGAATTTTTTTTAGCCTTTTGTTTTAAAATTGTGTAAAAGGAAAATAAAATGTATAAACATAGAATTTATTCAGAAACTTGATAAAATCTTAACAAAAAAAACCTTTTTCACTTTAACTTAAATTGTTACAGTTCAAACTTGATCTATTCATTTAAAAATGAAATCCATTCTTTTTGTTTTAATTTGCGCAAAAAGTTCAATAATTTGCACCTTGATCTCTGGATGACAATTGAGGACATTTTTCTACATTGAAAGTACTGCAAGCGCATTTAATATTTCTGTTAAATAAATAAAAATAAATCAAATAGAATAGCTGGAAGCAGAATAATAATCTAACTCTACATTCTTCTACACTTTATTACATTCAAAAATATGGTACACGGTTTTTAAGCTCAACATACGCTGAGTAAAAAAAACTTCCTTCCACCATCACGCCAGAGCCGGCACTGCGAGAGCAACAGTGCTCTCTCTACCTGGCAGTCCCGCCTTCCTCCCCACCCCCTCCTATGTGCGCATGGGAAAAACAGTCAA
This sequence comes from Timema monikensis, assembly GCA_902151445.1. Taxonomy (NCBI): domain Eukaryota; kingdom Metazoa; phylum Arthropoda; class Insecta; order Phasmatodea; family Timematidae; genus Timema; species Timema monikensis. The sequence goes on from CABFVZ010000635.1 coordinate 54,412, forward strand.
ACACCAGGTCACTGGCACTGTGAAGCGCACAGTTCCATACAAAGATTTTTGTATCTTCATAAACTGGGGGATGGCTACTGAAGTATTGACATTAAGTTTAAGGAATATGTATTGTACTACAAAAATAAATAAAGAATTAAAGAAAAAAGGACTCATTATATTAATTGTTATCGATAATATCAAGAGGAAATAGGGGGTGCTGCAGTTCCGCAGTGCCTATACACGAGCCACCACTGTGTTCAAGGCAATGCAAGCATCCCACTAGGGCGTCAGGTCAAGGCTAGGTACTAAAAGCATCCTTAAGTTATTGTTTTATCTCTGAGAATATGTCCAGACAAGACCTTGCTTGCACGAAGCTTCGGTTTGTGTCACGAAGATTCGCTCAAGGCCGAATAAACCCATTATGATGATTTATCAGAAAACACAATTCATCCATAAACCAATTAAAGGAAGTGCTCTAAGTGTTTTGAGCTGATAAACCCCTGCTTGAATATCTCTTCCTTTTTGTTATTTAATGAGTTTATTTTTGTTCAGTCAAAAATACTGGGGGGAAAAGATATCTAAAATGGCGGTTGGCGCCAAAATGGTTACGGCCACAGCCAACACGATTCATGAGGGGTTTTTTTCTCTCGAAATGATTTAAATCTTTCCTTCCAAGTGGCCGTGAAATTCCTCCACCCCCATGTCATTAACCCTGAAACTGGTTACAAAAGTCAACAAAAGTTGATATATACAGTCTATTTGCTAATCCATATACTCTGCAAGAAGACCATTAGGCCTATATAGATTTTGACAGTTAAAATTTTCACAGCAATGTTTTTTAATTATGTCTTTTATTTAACAGTTTTTACATCTTCTGCTGGCTGTCAGTTAGCACCACTTCTCTGGTGAATTGAATATATTACCGCGATCAAATACTCGAAAATCCTAAAACATAACTCACCGTTTCTCGTAAACTACTTGGAAAAATCACAGCGGATTTTTTTTTTTCTTTAGAATTTGTTATAAAAACCTTAAAGAGACACGAAGATATTATTGAATTCCCATATTCCAATTAGTTTGCGTTGACAAAATTATTTTCTAATGTTTAGTTACGAGCGCTTACCGCGCACCAAGTTTTCGATAAACTTAAGATTGTCAGAAAGACCGGCCCATCATCCCGTTCGGTCTCTGAGGATTCTGCTTGAAGGAAAGCTAAACATTATAACAGTGATTTGATAATGGAAGTAATAATTAGAGTTGGTTTGTTTAGTATAACGTAATGCATCCCTTTCAACTTTTTTTAGTTGTTTTTTTTACTGAGAATACTTAATGTGCACTTTCTGAACACACTTATGATATCAGCAAACTAGTTATAAAATAAATTAGTGCAGTACTATTAAAATTCTCAACATCTAGTTCCTATGCTGACAATTCAACCAAAGATTAATATATAGCATGTCGGGAATCGAACCCGGGACCCTTAACACACAAGGTAGACGTTTTAATGACCGAAGTGAATTATTGTCAGAAAAAGGACAACAATTATAAATTTAAGATTAATCTCGTCACTAATTTACAAGAGAGTATATTATAAATGGAGTGCACAACCAAAAGTGATTTAGATCTAAATAATAATAATTAGTAATAATAATAATAATAATAATAATAATAATTGTAAAGCTAGTAATAGTAAATCAGGAAAAACAAATGTCGGACCTTTCTGTCCGATTTCAATGCCTGCCGTAGGCTACTTGGAATTTTAAAGGGTTTCCTAAGTAGCCGAGATATTTCCAATCCAGATGTTACTTTGGTTAAATGTTTACTAGAATGAACATAACAATTTTGTCTATGACCCTATAAATATATAAGTTTATAAACATAGTTTAAAAATGGAAATTTTCCACTCGGAAAAGTTTTATAATCCACATATTTTGGTTGATCCGACACAGTTAAATGTAGGAGAAACGAAAGAAAACTGGTATAAGAGAGTGGAATGGATATTTGGTAATCGAAATGGTGTCATTTAATAAAGGGAGGTCACAACAAAGATTTATCCTCCCCCGTTTTGTTCTATTGCCGGGCAGATACCTTCAGGAGATTTATAAACCCACTCCATAGAGAAATGTACTATCCCTTTCTCTATGCCCACTCGGTGTCTGGGCATTTAGGCTTCCCTACTGTACAATCGTAGCGTATTAAATAAAAGCTTACACCCAAGTATAAACCTGGCCATGTCCTCTTAATTTAATCGTGTATCCAGCTTATGCTTGATGAAAATAACACTGGGTTAATGTCAAGCTCGGACGGCGTTAAATAAACAAACCATTCTTTGATGAGGTCAGTTTCTCTGGTGTATCATTCGTGGAACGCCTCAGACGAGAATAGCACAAGACGTGTGTGCGTGCGTGGGGAATTACAAAACAGGAATGATTAATAACTGGGGGGAAAGGGGGAGGGATAAACAGAATATCTTGACAGGGTCATCACTCAATGTGTCAAAGGACTACGTCATCAAATGGAGGTTTTTTTTTTATTAGTAGCCCATCGTGGAAACGTTGGAACGCTGTTTAATTATCTCGAGCTATTCTGAATGTATTTTATGTTTGTCGGAGAAATTATATTGAGGTGGGTGTAAGTGACAATTGTGACAATTTTTACAATTTTAAGAAAGTGATCGAAATCTGTTACCGCGTTTCTTATTACCAAACCCTTCCATCACCTCTGACAAGACGTGTATTAATCACAACTTGTGAATGTGTGGAATACCAGGCCTCCACCGTGGTTCGAATTCCACGTTAAACTGCAGGGCCTCCATTTCATCTCACAATCACCCTACCATTACACATTAGCGTAAGTGCGTATAACCCGAACGGGTAGTAAGACGCGGTGCTAAATAATAATAATGTTACGACGTTTAAAGTGTGGATGTAGAGGACGCCATTAAAAGGCCAGTTTTGTTGCAGCTTTTGTAGCAAAGGCGATTAACGGCAGGTGGGTTCTTTGTGCTGCCGACATGACTCCCCTTTATCAGCAAATGTTGGCAGTGTCATCGTCAACGGCTTAAGGCCACTCAGTCGGTATAGTTCGCTTGTGAGCTTATGCCATAGTTTTTTTTAAAATGTTTAGATTCAGAATTAGTAGTCGGGTATTTAGTATTTAAATTCGCCGACTTTTCCTTATTTTTTTTAATCAAATTCTCTGACATCACAAAAAAAAAATCGTATAATGTATTAGTTTAAAAATAAGCTTTTAACAAATATTACAATAGAGCGGCGACTATCTGGCCTAAAGTGATGGTATTCTGGGCCAGATAACGGAAAAGCCGGCCGGATAATAAGGAATCCAAGTGTAAAATATAATTTTTAGCGTGGGTTTGCCTGGAATTTGCCCATTCTTTGATTGCGATGTAAAATATGAACACAGTAATTGTAGTAGGGGGACTGTAAAAACTAAACGAGAAAAGAATGTTAAAATCTTTATTACAGAGTACTTTATTTTGAGAACCGACAATCGACTTCAAAGCAAGAACTAGTGAAAATAGAGCGACAAATGGATTACATTAAAAATTCTGTAAATGTTTTATAGTGGATATATACCGGTTTGTTTGTTTTAAAACGCACTTGTTAACAGTAAGAACTGGGCCAGATAATCGCGACTTTAGTATATTTTTAAAAACAAACATTTGAAAAAATATTCATTTGAACCGACGCGTCAAAAGGACACGAACTGTGCATATGGTTAACAACTAATGTCTGTTCACGGTAGGAATTGACTTCTGAAAGGCCTTTTTCCCTACCATAACTATTATATAGTAGGATATTGGTAGGAAAAAAGACCTTTCAGAGAGTAATTCCTACCGTGAATGGAGTATATCACGGCTCTGCTCTACGCGTACACAATCATTCTGAAAAACAGTAAAATTAATTCTTCTCGTAAGTTGCGAGACTTGAAAAATATCGTTCCCTATTTGAAATATTTAATTTACCTGCAAATGTATGCTTATATAAAAAAAATGCAATTTTTTTTAGTAGCAGCATTTTAATCGCTTGTGTTTATTCCGTGAAAATACGGATACGTTTCCTTAAACACCTACCCTTCACAACAGTGGTCAAGTTGTCCAAGGCGTTGTACTCTGTGGATGTTAACGAGAGCCAAAGTCTATCTTAAGATAGTTTACTCAGGTCTAAACAAAGTTTACGTGAGAACAGTAATTAATTTAGTCCACACCTTTCATGAATGAAAGCTGCAGACTTTTTTCTTTCTTTTTATGATGGCTTGTCTTGATTTAAAACAATGTTTACCCGAAAGTCACGGGGCTCAACCAAGATAATATATTGCCATAACAAAACTCATTGTTACGAGGGTTTTGTTGAAGTTATTAGAACATTCCAGAAGCTTTTGCGGTTTTTGTTTTAGAAACAGAAAATTTGGAAGATCTCCAGGGTTCGGCAAAGAATTTATCTCCCTGTTATGGGACGGGGAGGGGGGCTTTTTTTTTTTTTCTATGAACGTTTTAACAAAATAAACCTTCAACCACGTAATTTATTTTTGTTAATAAATCGACGAGCATTCTGCTTTGCGTCGTAGAGTTAATTAATATTATTATTACTACCCCTATGGGTGCGTCTCGTAAAACTGTTGTATTTTTTTCATGGTGGTAGAGTGGCAGTTTGGATCACAAATTCTTAAACTGTGGGTCACGACACCACCGGGTGTCGCAGCAGACATTGACAAACGTGAATCGTGAATCAAGTTAAATATTTACTAGACAAATGTTGAAATTACATTACAACCTTTCTTTATATATTTGTTTAGTTTATTGCAGAAATAAATGCCATCCAGACTGATTACACGAACACAACTTTAAACAATCATAGGTATAGATTAATCTAAACAACACCCCGTGACATAATCCAGCATTGAGGTTGTCACGCGGTCAGCACGAGCCCTCCGGACGTTGAGCTCAGCTTTCTAGACCGGAGTTGCTACTTCTTTATACAAATAGTTCATTTGTATTCAAGAGGTTAAATTTGATCTCTGTCCAGATTCAATGATTCACTGGGGATCGAAACAGGGACTTCCGGTTCTGTAGCCAGGCACTCTGACCACTAGACCACGGAGAAGGTTATAACTAACCTAAGATAAATTAATATTTTCCCTTGGCTATCTGTAATCTGCGTATAGAAAGTTTGTTAAAAAAAATTAGTAATATTTAAAATATCTGCACGTATGCATTATTTTTTGCAGTAAATATATTCACACTTAATTATTTGATCCAAAACTGCTCAAATACTCAATAAGTATCTATTTCTTCCACAAAAAGTGTTGTATTTTATAAAAGGCTCTTCTTATGAAAATTGGACTATAGTTGCCATTTAAATAAACACAATTAGAGATATGAGACTGAAAATTTTGAATGATTATTTCTGTAAAATAATGTCAGCTGATTAAATGGATGATAATAATAATTGATATTAGTAGCAGCAGTAAAAACACATATTTCGGCGGTCGCACGGTCCGACGCGTTACTTTTGCAATAGACTAGACTGCCGATAACGGGGACATCAGGGTTCGATTCCGGTCGGGTACACTGAAAGAGGTTTTCTACTCTCACTCCACACAAATGTAAGTGTAATTCCTCTAAATTAAACCTTCTTCATCCCTATGACACCAACACAGAGTAATTAGTACACATAGGCGTGTAACCCGAACGGTTAGTAAGACGTAGTGCTAAAATAAAGTAGTAAAGAAACAAATTAATGTGAGCCTTTGTATACCCGTTATGTTTATATCATACTTCAATTTTTTTTTATCATCAACGAGTTAATTAAAATAATTTTAAGATTGGTTCGACATTAGTCTCCCTACACCCACACTATCCTCCGTGCTTCCTATCTACCCCTCCCCCACGTCAAATGACGGTACATACCTTTAGTTTAATCTTTCTAATCCTTAAAACCATCAGCGTCATCAGTCCAGGGTATAAACACGAACGGGTAGTAAGACGCGGCGCTAAAAATAAAACGAATGTTCCCCTGACTGTGAAATGCTCTTGTTTCCGCCAGTGTAACTGTCCCACTATACCAAGCTTCAAGTTGATCACAAGGACTGCCCTCTAGACACTATATCCTCCTAGGTTCCAGTATGAAGGTGTCTCATCTCAAGAAGAGGTTGGTTGACTTGACTGCGAGGCTGGCCGAGAGGGGGAGGGGGAGGAATTCCTCCGGGTGTCTGGGTGCGGTGTTAGCCAAGAGTACAGTCAGGGACACAACGGGTGCAAGAGTTCTGTCGACTGGCCAGGACTGGTCAGTGCGGACCTGACTGAACAAGGGTCAAGGGGACGTTATGACGAGTTCTCTATACCTGCGCAAGTCGTTGCCTACCTGTGACGTCACGGCTTGTCTAGATAGAATATCCCATCTTTTTAATTTTTTTATTTAGCACCACGTCTTACTAACCATTCGGGTTATAAGCTTAAGTACTAATTACGCTAATGGATTAGGAAATGGGAAGGTTGCATTTAGAGAAAGTGAACCCGTATTTGCGTGGAGGGAAAGTGGAAAACCATTTGACACCCCCAGTTCACCCGACCGAGATTCGAACCTCAATCTCCCCGTCCTCGGCAGTCGAGCTCAACACGAATAGCGCGTTATCTAACCACGCCACCGAGGCGGGTTCATATCCCATCTTGATGTTCTATTCAGAGAGTGTGATTACTACGTTAAACAAAAACCATAAATTCTTAAATAATTCTAAAAATATTCCTACAGTGTCACAAAATTATTTTTATCTTGAAATAGTTTTTTTATAAATCATCTACAACCCAGGCTATTTGGTTTATTCACGAACATGTCCTGCCAGGATGTAGGTTAAAAAAGTCCGTGATAGATAATGTATATCTAGAATAAGAAACAAGGAGAAGGTAATATTAGAAATCAAGTCAATGTTTTCAAAGAACAAATAGAAGAGTTAGTGTAAACTCGTCAGAGGAACAGGGCAGGTGTTATCAGTAAGTAAACAAGAGGCCTCGCAGGGTGAACTGCTCATTTTCCTCGCTTTTTTTTAATTCTACTACGTACATTGGCGTCTAAGTATGATATCGCTTAGACTGATTATGTGCGTTAAGTTAAGCTGCAACCCGCTACACCAAAAGTTTCGAAACCTCCAAGTAGGTAACGTCGTCACAACGGCGGGACCACGAATATTTAACTCTCTAAGACGAAACCTGCTCTACCAAAAAAATTACTATACGAATTTGTACTAATCAATATATGTTGGCGATGCGTAAGGTTGAATTTAGAGGAAGTGTATCCAAATTCGCGCGGAGAAAAGGTATAAAAACCCCTTAAAAGCCAAAAGTATGCTAGGGTGGGATTTGAACTCTTGACCTCTCGTCACCGGCAAAACCAGAACGAATGAACTCTACGTTTATACCGCGTGCCCACCGACGCTGAGTGTTATGTAACACGACCTCCTCACACGAGCCAACTTATCCTGATTATAGGAAGCCCCCTTCCAACCAACATTGATTGGAAGTCACTTATCACCTGTCAACCTTGGTGTTCTTGAGGTAAAGTGCTTGTCTCAGGACCTAATGTTAGTAGGCCTAGGTTTAAACCCAGCCAGGTCCGAAGAATTTGTCTTTAGCGATTTTAAAAATCCGTAGCACTACTTACTTCGGAAGGGAAGTAAAGCCGTCGGTCCCAAGTGTATTGTGTCATGTGACAGATGTGAAAATACCTTTATGGGTTAAATTGGTAGACCCTTTCTCTCTTGCTCATAGAAATTCTCGTATACTGATATAATCACTCGGTTTATAAAGTGCACGTTAAATACTTCAAATAACTAAAATAGCACTAACATTTGTAATTTTAGAAATGTCTTATTTCATTTATTAATTATAAAGAGCACCGCTAATCAAACGCTTCCATTACCACTTCCTTATGGACGATTTATTTTTTACAATGTTAATAATACGAACTAAAAATGTAGCTACAATAATAATTTTAATCCCGCCATTGTGTTTTAAAATAATGGGCTACATATGAAAATCCTACTATAGTGCAACCAATATTTTTGGATGTAATTTTTATATTTATTTTAGATAAAGATCCAGTTTAACTAGGTTATAGCGTCATCGAAGGGGTCCTATTAAAAAAAACTGTACTGTATTTACATAACCTACATTTAGGCCTGTTGCCATACAACTTGCCATGATTATAAAAAATGTAGGCCTACGTATGACTACAAAAACTAAGGTTGAACTTATAAAACACGAACAAAAACAACCCTGGCTTTGAGCTCAGACGCGCACAAGACAGTTCCAGCCGGCTCAGTGACAATGAAGGAGGGTTATCTCATTTTGGCCTTGAAGCACCCACGATTCCAGCAACCCTCTCTACCTGACCGTTTTGCCATTCGACCAGCGCACTTTATGACCAGTCTGGGTGGCTACAAAACTTATTTTACAAAAATTCCTGATTTTTACAGGTTTTCCAGGTACCATTTTTCAATTTTCCCCGACTACTTTTTTCCTGTTTTAATGATGGATGATGACTTTTTTTTTATTTATTATTTATCACATATTTTAAAAACAAAGTTTGTATCTATTAAACATAAACGGTTTTATCAGTTATCTTAAAAATTTTAGTGTTATTTTATTTAGGTATTATTAACTTTTGTTTTGGTGTTTAGTTGGGAAATTAATGGGATATTTTAGACATATTTTTTAATTCCCTGACTTTTCCTTATTTTTAGTTAAATTCCCTGACATTTCCCTGTTTTCCCTGGCCATCCAAAAATTCCCTGAATTTTCCCAAGTTTTCCTCTGTCTGTAGCCACCATGCCAGTACACTACCAGATTGCTATAAAATAGACATTTATAGGAACTTGCCCCCCCCCCCCTTTTTTTACATATATGTACATTTAAATACAATTTAAAGTGAGNCCCCCCCCTTTTTTTACATATATGTACATTTAAATACAATTTAAAGTGAGATATTTAAGAAATTTTTGACGCTACAACTGAGTGGTAGTTTTTTTATAACGTTAATCGATAACAGTTTGACCAGACTGCTGAAAAAATGACGCTACGCCTGAGTTGACCTCAAACCTTGTTAAAAAGAATAGTGACGACTTTTTTCGTGTTTAGATATTTAGCAATAACCAAATAATGTGCAAGTTCGTTGTTTAAATAAAGTGGAAATTTTTCCACTGAGTTTTCGTAAGTATTCCATCTACGCTTATTGTTTTATTTTTGGTATAGGTACTGTATTTTCGATAACGCTGCCTTGACTGGATCGATACCCAATTAAGTCTGTATTATCGATGCTCTACTGTATTTAAAAAGAGCTAATGCCCTTGAGATATCCCAAATTTGAAAGTTGCCACTTCAGTTTTAATTCCTTCCAAATACTTTTTACAGAAACATTGAGTTGATAGATATTCCAGTTATCTTCTTACACCATCTTATCGACTACAACGCTTGGTGGTTGAATGCATCACTAACGTTGGGGTTTGCTCTAGATCAGATTTGTGTTAATAATTTAACGCTCGTCCCTTCCGATATTTTTTTTACAGAGAAATTTATTTATAAAACACGATATTTATATTTCCGAGGCGACAGGGCAAGTATGTCTGAACCAACGACCTGATAAGATAACGTCGACCAGGTAAAATGTCCAAACAGGCCGCCTGACGTATGACAGTATCATCACATCATTCTGTCTCCCTAAGTAGCGCCTAAAACAAATATTATTAGCAGCCTGTATTCTTTACCGCTCTCAGTACACAACGGTCCTGTGTTCTTTACCGCGCTCAGCACACAACGGTCCTGTGTTCTTTACCGCGCTCAGCACACAACGGTCCTGTGTTCTTTACCGCTCTCAGCACACAACGGTCCTGTGTTCTTTACCGCTCTCAGCACACAACGGTCCTGTGTTCTTTACCGCGCTCATATTGTTATTAAATAGAAACCCAGTTAGATGGCCACATGGTCCAAGTAGCTTCTCTCACAGACTGGACTGCAGATAACTGGGAGATCGAGGTTACAATCTAGGTCAGGTGAACTGAGGGTGGTTTTTTCCCAAAATGGCTTTTCACTTTCCCTCCACGAAAATGCTGATACACTTCCTATAAATATAACCTTACTAATCCATAAGTAATTAGTGTAATCAGTATATAAACGTATAACCCGAACGGGTAGTAATACGCGGTGCTAAAATAAATATTTAATAGATTTTTAATTTTTAAAAAATGGGCAGCCACATGACTACGTACGAATACGAAAAAGAAGTTTTATTAATTTTTTGTAACTGTCAAAAATTAAATTCCGTCTAAAAAGTTATCAAAAGCTTCAAAAATCCTCCTTAAAACATTACCGTCCATTGGGGTAACTTTGCCCACTTTTCAACTTTGCATCACATCTTCTTGTGTTTCTTAAGTGAATTTTTAAGGAACTAAAATTGGGAGCGTTCACAGATGCTATTTTATTTTTTATTATTTTTTAATTTTATTTTTGTAAATCATCCTGATCAAGAAAGATCAGAGTGGATGGGCAAAGTCACCTAACAAAGAGGGGTTATTTTGCCCACCTCCGTTTATTTCGTCTTTTTAATATTCCCCTCTACAAAATTCTGTAGTTACATTTTTTTTTGTTAGCTCGCAGCACCTACTAAAGTACAAAGACACTAAAAATGGCATTTTCAGAAACTGGGAAAATAAAACAGCTGTTCTCACAGAAAACCAATCAGTACGTAAACAATAACGCTTGCGTGCGTGTCTTGCGAACACCACAGAGGTATTTATGAGAACCTGGGGGTCTTTAAAGTAACTGTTATTTGAGGAAAGTGGGCAAAGTCACGGTACTGTATAATGTTATCTTTTCATCATTAATTAAACGGGTTGAAAATGAAAATATAATAATTATTGTAATGTTTTTCATTCGCAGAATTGTGGCGACAAGAGTTTCCAGTTTTCAAATAACTGACTTCTTGTCAAAATCAAACTATTCATAAAGAGTGGTAACAATATTGAATAATAACATATTTAGTCTGTATCAAACCAGATGTTAGTGTCTCGTTTAACCACCGAGCGCTGTGGTCAATATGCGACTGTGATATTGGAACTAGAATCACAGTTATTGTTTTATTGGAATTAATTTAAATAGCTGGAATTGCGTTCCCAGAAAGAAACCTTAAATGTAAATCTTCCCTTTCCCCATCTTTTCAGAGATCGTGTGACGTAATTTACAGTATGCGCATTGCCGCCATGACAGTAGGAACATGAAGGTACGAATGAGTGCCTCGTCCCAACCAGTCAAGAAAATAGCAGACATTTTGGAAATTAGTGTTGGTGACGCTTGCAGCAGCCAGGCCCGTGATGTCAGACCTACAAAATGGCGTACAGAGAGTACAGAGGTGGTTCTGCTGTTATTGCGACCGCGATAAGGCATGAAGTGGCATTGTGGTTGCGCCGACAGTGTTGCCACGTTTAACTTTGCGAGTGCATGTATTGGCTGTTGCCGCGTTTAACTGGGCGAGTGCATGTATTGGCTGTTGCCGCGTTTAACCGGGCGAGAGCATTTATTGGCTGTTGCCGCGTTTAACTGGGAGACAAGTTGCTGATAGAGAGAGAGAGAGAAAAAATAACATATTTAGAGTTCTTTTTTATTCTCACATTTCAAATTAAACAGCAGACAACTTACATACTATCTTAAAGACTTGGCCTAGAAAAGCGGTAATGAAACGTTATAGTGGTCAGACCTCCTACCGAGCTGAGATAAACCTCCAATTATAATAATAATAGTCGTTCCCCACGTTGAGTATTTACACTGAAATGAACACATAGGGCAGAAATAAGAATAGCGTCACTCTCTTGTGCTGTGACCTTGACAGTTGACAGCCACGTCATGGCAAATATCGCACGCGCTTTTACCGTGCCAAGCCCAAGGCGTGAAAAATAATTTGAAAGCTCGACTAAATTTGTAACTAAAAAGATTTGGCCACAAAAAATAAATCTGAAAGGGTATTATTATTTTGCTTTAGAGCTCAACATTCGCCGTTAGGTTCCTATAGAGAACAGAGGTGAGTACTGCGGTCAAGGGTCGAAGTAGAGACCGTGATACTGTCAAGAAGAATGCGTTTGGATTGGTTGATAATTATATTCACATGGCTTTAGTACAGCTATGAAATAACGTTAAACGAATTATTCCGTCTGGATTTCGCTTCGGCTTTCAAGTGGTTAAGAATCTTGAAATGATTCTAGTATACAGGTTACAATAAGAAATGCGCAGCAAGAAACTCTACGGGCCTTTCTCTCCAGTGTGAAGAGACTTGTACCACAACCATCTGGTCATCCTGTCCCTCCAGTGTGAAGAGACTTTTACCACAACCATCCTGTCGCTCCAGTGTGAAGAGACTTGTACGACAACCATCTGGTCATCCTGTCCCTCCAGTGTGAAGAGGCTTGTACCACAACCATCTGGTCATTCTATCCCTCCAGTGTGAATGGACCTGTGGCCAAGGTTCTGCTCGAGATGAATGTACCATGTATGTGTGTATGTGAGTCACCGACCCACTCATGCCAGATCACCATATATGGTCATACTCGCCTGTCTCCCAGCAGATACACTGCAGCTCTCTATCAGCTGATAAAACAGCCGCGGGGCGCGGAATGTCTGTTTGCTCGGTTTCATCACCAAACCCGGGTAGTGGCGTCAGAATCACTGGTGGCGAGAACGTTTGGGTTCGAGTTCTAGCCTCCACAAAGCCTCAAATAATTATTTTTTTCCCTCGAATCTTTAAATAAATTAGAATACTATCACATCGTTTATGTTTATTATGACTAAAGCCAGTTCTATATTATAAACTCGTCCATCCAAATTTGACCGTTTGGAACCGATAGTTTAGGGAAAGGTTTGCCACACGCAATATTTGACGACAATAAGACATTTATTTAGAATGTGATACAGCTTGAATAAGGTGTGAATTATTGTCACAAAACAAAACGAGGGGTGGGTGTTAAAGAGTTAATATTACCCAGAATAAGCTGAGGGTTAAAATTACCAGAGAGAGAGAAAAAAAAGAGGACAAGACAATCAAATATACCAACGTACCGGTAGACAAGATAATAAACAAAATTCTAAACACGTGAGCATTGAAAACAAACACATAAAAACCAAAAGTTCAATTATTTTTTTAATAGTTACCTGCTTCAGTGGTAAAATGGTCTAAGACGTCACTCTAGCAATCAGACTGCCGTTGACGGGTAAATCGAGGTTCGAATCCTGGTTGGGTATAAAACTACTAGAGGTGGTGTTTTTTTCTAAATGGTTTTACACTCTCCCTCAAAGCAAATACGGATACACTTCCTCTTAAACTTCCCCATCCCTAACACAACAATAACGTAGTTAGGTAATGTGTGTAAACCAAACAAACATAAGACGCGGCGACAAAAAAATCTTGTTGCGACATTTGAAAAAACCCTCAACATCCAAAGTGAGGGGTATTGGGAGAGATGGACACAAACTGTATCAAAGTGAACCAATTTGTTCAATAGCCTTTTGTTTCCAAGTAGTTAATGATGCCATCCGGTATGTTACGTTTTTAGTACCAGATAAAATAAACTTCCAACAGCTCCAGAACAATAAACATTTGAGCAAGACCTTCATTAAAGATGAATACTTTTTCTTTAATAATCAAGCAATCACACTTCGGGGAAAGAATGGCCTATGTGCCATAGTGACAGCTATTATAGTCCAATCTTATCTGACAGCTAGGAAAGTTACTGGATCTACTTTCGCGTGTTAATACGTCAAGTCATATGAACTGTAGCTGTCATGTATGATAGATATCAATACGAATAAGATAACAATAATAATATAGTAGAATGTTATCAATTTTGATTACAAAGAATTTTTTTTTTCCTCTAAGAGTTACTTCCTATGAAATTCGAATTGTACTTTTTAAGTATGGAATTTTTTTTAGCCCCACGTCTTACTACCCATTCGGGTTATACGCTTATGTTCTACTCACGCTAATAGTTTGAGATGAGGAGGGTCATATTTTAGGGAGTGTACCAGCATTTGAGTGGAGGTTGGGTGGAAAACCACCCTCAGTGCACCCGACCAAGATTCGAACCTCAATCTCCCCGTCATCGACAGTCTAGTTTATTGAGAGGGTAGCGCGTTAGGCCACGCGGCCACCGAAGCGGGTTGTAGCAAAACAAAATTATTTGTATCAAAAGCTATATATATATATTAAAAAAAAAGATATTGTGATTATATACAACATTTTAAGCTTCCGTTTCCAGAGTAAATGTTTGGGTTTTCGCGAAAGCCATAAGAGAGTTATTTAATAAAACAGTCCACATAAATCAAGAGTAAGACCCATCATCCGTATAAACAACATTCTAGTCGGGGAATAGCAAAGATAAGACTCGCAAGCAGAGAGAACTTCAAAGGGGACAACAGCAAATTTTAGTTTTCTGGTATAAAATGGGATAACAAGCGATGATTGGAGAAAAATTATCGGTGGTGGCTTGAAAGGGAGCACAATAAAAGTTCCATTTAGGTATTTTTTAAGTTTTAACAAAAAATTTAGTTGAGGAGGGGAGGGGGGGCACAAATATATCCAATATTGCTCCGGTAGATACGTTTAGCTTAATTTTCCACGCGTGGTAATATCAACATTTCTTGATTATCCTTCATGAACGTAGTGGACTGTCCTTTTTCTCTCTCTTTTTGTGTAAAAAGTCCTATTCAAAGTCCACTAGGTTCAATAACGATCAATAGTGGTTGATATTAATTAACACGTGCTGAAAATTAAGCTAAACGTATCTACCGCAGCAAAATTGGATATATTTTGGCAAAAATTAGTGTTTTGTCACCGACACAAAAAAAAAATAAGCCAAAATTATATACTAATTGACTCGCCCCTCCCACAAGATTTCGATTTTTTTTTTCCTAACAAACCCGTCTATATTCTTTATTTGGGATTGTATACCCGTCTGTTAACCACGCGCAGGGATATTTCACTTTCTTAACAGATGGGTTCTTCACAAGACTTAAAAACCAACCCAAATCTAGACCAGACACAACACCCAGCCCCCCTAGCCTTAAATTCCCCACTGTGAGAGGAGGAAAAGACACATTTCACCGATGCCTAGTTTTTCTATGACGGGAATCGAACCCTGAGCAGTGAGAGACGCCACTGACTGAGGCGAGGTGCCAGACTCAGTTCAATGCCGACCAGTGACTCCCCTTCCTCCGGTTGATCGCAGCGATTGTTGTTTAATTGGGCGTTAAAGCTCGTGTCAGAGGTCACGCACCAAACTGTGCGTACCGCTAAACGAGGCCAAGGATTTATCATTGACAACAATAACAGCTGTTGACAAGGCTGCTTCAAACGGATCGACAACAGTTACGCATGATCTGACGTATGAATACGTGAAATGAGATCTAGAAACTTTCCCAATAGTCACTTCAGTGGTCGAATGGTCTAAGACGTTACTCTTGCAAAGAATCCCGGCCACGTGGAATATGGGTGGTTTTTCACTCTCCCTCCATGCAAATATGGGTACATTTTCTCTAAATTCAATTTTTGTAATCCCTAACACGTTAGCGTAGTTAATATGCTAAAACCCGCAGGGGTAGTATGACACGATGAGAAGATAAAGTTTTTTTCTAAATGTCAGTCAGATAAGGAGGCCCTTCATGTACGCATGCGTCCCGCGGATTGTATGATAGCTCGTAACTGGTTTGTGTCCGATGCTGCCAGCACCTTGGGCCGCTTTACGAGGGACCCCGATATACTAGGCGAGCGATGACAGCAACGACTTCACTCTGTCATCCGGCGCACGTGCTAGAGCCCTTCGTTCTGTCATCAGGTGGACGTATTAGGCCCACTAAGCCAAAATGTAAACAAACAGTTACGCATTTTGGAAAAGTGAATATATTGATTAATTCCACACAAAAAAGTGGCTTTTAAAAAATTCATGCTTGAACGACAAAATTTTGTTTTGAGTTTAAACCCAATGAGATAATGCAAGTAATCTTGGGAGATAATACTCGGGGCATTAGACTGGTGTGAGGGTTTAAAAAACCTCCCACTTATCCCCATGCGAGGAGACACACACACTAGCAGAGACCTAGTTCTAAGGGCCACCACGCACTGGGCGACTGGCCGGCCTTTCAGATGATTATTCGTAAACAACAAGCCGCATAAAAAATATTTGAAATTTTTATTGAGCCTGCCTAGCCAAGTGTCCCGATATCCAGGACTTCCGGTTCAGTAGAGTTCCCGCAGGTTCCTTCTTAGCGTAGCCTCAAATGTGAACATGGGTTAGCACTTAACACCAAGTGCGTGCGAACTTCTTACAGACACACTTTATTTCAGCACTTCGGCCAGACCCACCCACCAAAAAGTCACAGTTTGGATCCCTAAATCCTTCCCAAGGTCTTGCGCAAGGCCAGTGTGAAACGTCCAAAGAATATATTTCTTTTGTTTAGAATTCACTTTTGTTATTCATAGCTTGAAGCTTACAACATGGTATTGTACAGTGTTCGTCATAATAAGTAGCCGGCTTCCAGTGGAACTCTTAGACAGCAAAGTTCGACACTTATTGTGATGGACACTGTACTAAACTATCTGGAGCCATGTTGATCTACAGTAGCCTCATGGCTTCTTTGGTGCTGACTGACAGCTGACGGCTTTGAAAAGTTACCAGATCAAATTATATATCCCTACGCCGAATCATATGATCTGTAAAAACATGTGTTTAGCAGCTGTCACTTCTGACCGTCAGAAGTCAGCTGTGAGCTGTCAGTCAGCACCAAAGAAGCCACGGGGCTACTGTAGTAGCATTGACATCCCTGAATGTGTGTCTAAAAGAATTATTTTTTTCTAGTTCCGCGTCTTACTACCCGTTCGGGTTATTCACTTGTGCACTAATTACGCCAATGTGTTAAGAGATTAATAATGGGTTGAATTTATAGGAAGTGTACCCGCATTTGCGGGGAGGAAGAATGGAAAACAATTACACCCAACCCTTATTTGAACCCCAATCTCCCCATCATTGGCAGTCCAGTATATTGCTAAATGACGCCTTAGACCACATTATCACAAAAGCGTGGAAAATTGAACTTTCGAGTTTTCAATAGCAATGTCCTTTTTAAAAAATACAAACGTATTTCTTTGTGATCAACATTGATAATATTTTTTTAAATTATTATTATTATTATTATTATTATTAGCACCGCGTCTTACTGCCCGTTCGGGTTGTACGCACTTACACTAATGTGTAGTGGTAGGGTGATTGTGAGATGAAATGGAGGACCTACAGTTTAACGTGGAATCCGAACCACGGTGAAGGCCTGGCATTCCCCACATTCACAAGATGTCTTGTCAGAGGTGAAGGAAGGGTTTGGTAATCAGATAAATCTGTGCCGGGACCAAGGATTGAACCCCGGACCCCCAGTACAGTAGTCTTACACCTTACCCCTAGACCGCCAGGTCACCCGATAATATCTATTAAAAGTGATGGCTGCAGATAACGTGACTTGACGTATGAAGGTATATCTAGTAACTTTTCCCTAGCTGTCGGATGTGTATATTCGTAAATAAACAGGAGTGTATAAAACCTTCCTGAAGGATGGGCCAGCCCTGTGTTGTATCCAAACCACAAGTTGACTAGTGAGCATGTCCTGGAATTCTCCACTCTCCAGCTCAATGTGGGTCACTCGGGGACGGGGGGAGGGGGGGGGTGGAGATCTGGGAAAATGGAACAGCTATAGTCCATTCACGGTAATATAGGACTTAAAACGAGTTGGAAAGTTGATCCAAAAATAGCACTGAAAAAGGAAGACATTAACAAAAGTTACTTGAGCTACTTTAAAGTGGTCATACGTCAAGTCATGTGATCTATAGTTGCAACTTTTTATATATATTATTTTATCAATACCTATAAAATAATAATAGGCACTACAGTAAAATCACTGTATATTAATTAAAAAAGTTTGTATTTTCTAAAAAAGGATTTTCCTATGAAAATTGGACTTACGTATACGTATGTAAAGAAATATAAGTAAAAAAGCATATTTAATTAAATGAATTGTCTTGAATGGGAATAGAATTGAATACTCTTAAAAAGATAGAAACTAGCTCTACCCCTACCTAGGTATCGAAATGAATACTCAAAAGACAGAAAGCAAACTTTATTCCTGTCAGGGTATAAAACTATACTCAAATACAGGCAAACACCAAACTTTACCCCTTCCTAGGTATCAAACTGTAGACTCCTAGACAGTAAAACTACTCTGCCCCCTGACTATGTTTTGAACTGCAGACTCCTAACAAACACCAACTGCCTAGGTCATTTACAAGCCAAGTTATCTGGCACGTAAGCAAGACGGGCCCCACCCACTTTTGTATGGAACGTGATATTTAGTAGGAACACAAGATTTCGAATAATGGTTGGCCTTATGAACAAACACAGAACCTTAAAATGTTTTTATTGTTCAAAATTTCTACCCAAACGGACACTGCCCAGTATTTTGGAATTAAAAACCTTCTACAAAGTTTATAATTTATGTTATTTAAATTGTGTTTATTAAAAGAAAATAATGTATTTGCAGATTATAATAATTTGTTAAAAGAAAATTAATGTTGACGTTCAAATTATACATATACACACGCACAAGTTAAACTACATGGGAGCACAGATTCACTAGAACCCTGACAATACATGTTTATGTGAAAATTCGCATTTTTAACAGATGTCATATGACATCTGTCGTGACTTAATGTTTGTAAACAACTTTTTTTAAAACAGCTTTTATGTAAACAAGCGAAGAATATGTGGTATTGTAATAAACCAAATTTAATAAGATAATCTATATTAAATGAAAAGTTAATAAATATAATAAGCCTATACATATTTTACCTTTCTCTGGGCTTCAGCGGCGAAACCGGATTTCGTTGCTCTGTTATTGGCCATAGCAAGTTTAAGATTATGTCTTGATGATAGTAACACGAATAAAACACAACGTGCTTATAAAAAATAATTACAAACTTAACAAATATAAATTATATCTTCGAGAGCTCCCAAGCGTACGTATAATGGCACTATGCAGCGGAGTCGAATGCACGCGAAAGACAGAAGTTGTAGAAACGGACGCTCTCTGCTCAAGCTCAATATCCACACCAACTGCTTTCTAAGGTATTGAGTTTTCCCTTCCTTACCGAGGTCACGTGATACTGACATTTAATTCTCATTGGACGGCGGTGACGTTACTTGCGCAGAGCGCTAGGCGCAGTGTACAGACAAGAGAGTGTGATACAGGAAAATAATAATTGTTGAACGTTGAACTGAAGATATTTCCCTCCATTTCTTTGAAGAATGAGTTCTTTTTTTTTTCTTTAAATTCAAATTTCGAACGATTATGTCATGGCTCAAACTGAAATGGTGTGTCATAGAGAAAGGAAGAAGGTTTCTGATAGTAAAAAATTGATTGTTGTTTAAGCTGTCAAAAACTTGAAGCAAAAACCGTGAAAATAATATTATGTTCATAGAGTTCAAATACGCGCGGGAAACTGTTAGGTCATGAACTGCTTTGTTGAGATGTTGCAACGAACTTCACCCAAAACTCACTACAGGTGAAATCAAAAGTAGAAACTTCCCTTTGACTCGTTTGATGACGATATGTTGATGTTGACACACTCGACTCCATATTAGGGGGATTTTGGTTCTATGCTAGATGGTGCTTTTTTGTTTAACTAAGAGTATTTAACGTAGATTTTATAAATCAATTGATTATATCAGCACACCATAGACGTGACAAGGTGTTGCTGATGGGGGTCGGAGGTGCCAGTTGGTATTAAAAGGGGAGGGGGGAGGTGTCAACGTTCAACCGGTACGCCCTACCGCGCCCCAATTTGTTTGATTTCTTATTTAAACTAAAAACAAAAAAGAATCAATTCTTTAATTTTAAAAATGATACTGGAGTCGAACCCCAGACCTTTGACTTAGTAAACCAATGTTTTAACCCCTGAGCTATCCGGGCGACCGGGAGTCGTTCCGTTGTTGGGGTCATTCTTCACTCATATTTTAAGGCAGAGTCTGTGATGGCCATGCGGAAATCGTCAACTACATAAATGATTGATCAAGTAATACCACGAGTTATCAGTTAACGCAGCCATCTTCGACAATCCCTGGATAGATCAGTGGTCAGAGCATTGACGTACCAAGTCAAAGGTCCTGAATTCGATTCCCGTGTCCAGGTGTCATTTTTCCATTTAAATAATGTGATTATTTAGATGCGGCTATAACTGTAACTAACAAATATAACAACTTTGCTATCTAATCCCTCAAGAAAAAATCAATGTTTTATCCTAACAATATTATTCTTTGAAAAACATTCATTATTATTCATCTACAAAGCCATCCGCCGGCGGAAGGTTATTAATTTTTTACACTCTTCAATAATGTGATCCACATCTCTATCAATAGCCGGCCTTTGTTCAATGAATGAGACCGCGAGGTGTTGAGGCAGAGTTGGGTTTTCTCAGACGTAATATTGACTGAGTCAAGATGTTGGACCAGATGGTACCTATATTGTATTTTAACATGTTTATATTCTTCACAAATGCCTAGGTTAATCCTCAATACCTAGGTTAATCCTCAAGGTCAAAGTTAGTGACTTTTTGGAATATTGTGGAATTCGTAACACCTATAACACCAATTATGTTATTTCAAAAACTTCAAATTGCTATAAGAAAACCTCGTAGTCTCCAGTAGGGGGGATTCCGTTACGAACCACTACAGGTAGGATGCCCCCTCCCCGATTTCCTCTCCCCATAACCCTGCACAAACGAACATTTGTGGGTAACGCACCTGTCCTAAAAAAAAAGTCCAACTCTCCATTGGTAAGGAACTAAGTGATCGAGTGGTTCGGTATCCCGAACCTGCTTTGTGGTTCCTTACACTCGCATTTGAGAAAACCACGGACCCATCATTGGGGCTTTTTTCAAAAATAATTGGACTTTTTTCAATGTTTTGCCGTTTTCCTGTAGATACATTCGAGAACATTTAGTTTTGACTTCTCGGTCGAGCTGTGGAAAATTTTCTGCGTGCATAGAAGATTCACCCTTGGCTCTTGTCCCTCCTTCCGATATGTATCCTGGTATTTAGCGCGTACTTTCTAAACACAGGATACTGTTCCTTTGGCACAATAGCCCCTGTCGCTAATCTCTGGTTATAGAAACGAGAATGTACACAAAATACAATCTTTGAAGCACTCCCCAGAGTTTGGAACCCAAACTCCTCTAGAGCGGTGGTCGACCTCTCTGAACACTTATTTCGAGCATGTGTGTACGTACACACGTTTGACGGTCCAGCCGAAGAGGAGTATCTTGTCGAGATGTAAGAACCTGGGTTCAAACCCCGACAGGTCATAAAATATATCGTGCTCGGTGCAGTTGCTATACTATACCTGTGGAGGACAGGTGAGAATATTAACGAACCACAAGATGGCGGAGTTTTATGTTGTACACGTGTTAAGCCAGTCGGATTGCTCGCATAACAATGCACTAGACAGGTGTGCCAATACTCTAGACAGAGAAACGTGCGATGTTTGGTACTAAATATAACCGAGGTGACGAAATACAGCAGGAGTTTGAAGGAAGCTTAATTAATTATATACAAACTATACTTTCTAGGTAAACATTGATAACATTTTACTGTTATTTTATAGGTAAAGATAATATCTATCAAATGTGACAGCTGCAGATCACGTGGTTTGACGTATGAATACGTGAAATTCGGAGCTTGGAATGGAATGGTAGCGACTGCGATTTTGCAATTTCCATATTCCATGGCGTGATCCCGCAAGCAAGCTGTACCGACGTTAGCATTGATAGTGCCAACATTTGCAGATAGAGAGTGTCATGTGGTCAGCACAATGAGACCTCTGGCCGTTAATCTCAGTTTTCAAGATCGGAGCCGCTACTTCTTTATTCAAATAGCTCCTCAATTGTCCTCACGATACTGAGTTTGACCTCGTTCCAGACCCCGTGCCTCACAGAATAATTCTGGAAGCACTGGGTATCGAACCAGGGAGCTCTGGATCTGTAGCCAGGAAATGTGACCAACAGACCATTGAGGCGGTCTTGCAATTTCCACATAAAACAAAACTATTCGTCAAAATGAATAAAATATTGCTCCAGAAGAGTTTAAATTTTCTTCTCACGTTGGTATCAACAGTTGTTGAATATTTGTTGAGGGTGTCCTGGAATTTAATGACAACTTTTTCTCTTCATTTAAAAAGTTTCTCATATAATTCCTCTATTCTCATGACAGATATTCAACATCTGTTGATATCACCATGTGAAGAAAATTAAACTCTATATTTCTAATAAAGAAACCCGCCTCGGTGGCGTAGTTGGCTAACGCGCTAGTCGTGTTGAGCTCGACTGCTGAGGACGGGGAGATCGAGGTTCGAATCTCGGTTGGGTGAACTGGGAGTGGTTTTTCCTAAATGGTTTTCCACTCTCCCTCCACGCAAATGTGGGTCACTTCCTCTAATTCAACCTTCCCAATTTCTAATCCATTAGCGTAATTAGTACTTAAAGCGTATAACCCGAACGGGTAGTAAGACGCGGTGCTAATATTATTTCTACTGAAGAAAAATAGGTTTATTTTAGGTAATAAAAAATAACTGTTCGCTATTAAAACTTAAAAAAAAAAAACACTTCCCTTTTCTCGCATTCCCTACATCCAAATCTTACACGTCCTCCACTCCTTATAAATGCACTTCAATCACAGTTATTTGATTGGTTTTAAACATTCACCAATAGTTACCGACACTTACAGATGTTCGTCATTCGACGTCCGTCCTTAGTTTCGGTTAAGACGCGTCATCGCTATGAAATATCATCCGTAAGACGTCGTATAATAGAAATGCAAGCACGGATCTTTTAAAGACGCGTCTGACGAGCGATGATGCAAGCATTTTCCCGTCTTTCACGTTATAAAGTACAGCCCCAACCAGAAGGGTGCGCTAAGCTCGTCATAGCAACTATGTTTTATATAATAATAACATCTAAATGATGCCCAACAATCGGCCTGCATTAGTTCCAGACTGATATTAAACAAATACGTATTAATACTTCTGGTGCATTGTACCTTACTGCCGGTTCGTGCTATCCGCTTACACGAATTAAGGGTACTAGGGAATAGGGGGAGAGTCCATCACATATTTTCTAAATCAACAACTTTTTATATCTCAAACCCCACAAGAACCCCAGCGTATACTTTTTTAATCATATTTAATATGACAAATACCTCTTTTAACCATGATATAAAGTGCACTGGAAAGTTCTAATGATTGTCTAACAGATGGCAGCATTGATTCAACTTGAGTTAAAATTAGACTTTCCTCCTCTTTCTCTGTTACTCTTCAATTGGAATAGGGATGAAAAAGGTAGCGTTTTAGGGAAATGCATTTGAATTTGTATGAAAGGAGAACAGGACACCGTTTAGGGGATAAAAAAGACGACTTAAGTACATCCAACAGGGAATCAAACCATCGACAATCTGATCCAAGCGATAGTAACACCTCCCACTATTCAACCACCAATGAGAGTGTTTTGGTATAAAATTTCCAGTTAAACAAATTAGGTATGTTTAAAATTTAAACAAACTATACCAAATTTTCACAAGATAATATTCTATATAATATTTTTTTTCCAGACATTAATAAGATAAGCGTTGTAAAAAAAATATTTAAAAAAAAGGTTGGCGTGACTTTGGACTGGAAAAAAACCCAACACTTATCGCACGGTACAAAGATAAGAAGAAATAATAAATTAGGTTAATATTTTGTGACAACAGTTTCTAAACAAAAATATCGTAAGAGTATTTTCTTTTAAATAGATTAAGGTAATGTACACCCAGTTTACCCTGAATGGTATCAGTCTTACCTTGACTGAATACACTATGACCCTATCTTATATGCCTCACCATAGTGGAACCAAGCAAGGTAGCAGTCTTACCTTGACTGATTACACTATGACTATGACTATGACACTATCTTATAAGATACACCAAAGTGTAATAATGCAAGGTAACCTTTCAATGCTACAAGGTAGGCGAAGGGTGTATTACTACACTATTATACTGTTTATAAAATGCGAGTAAAATATATCATCCCAGTCTTCATCAAACAGTCCCAACTCGACTCCCGGCTCGCGCGAGGTATGGAAGTGTGTAGTCATAGCCATCTCCAGTAAAAGGCCGCGGCCAGTGAGAAGTGGCAACGCCGCATACTTGACTCATGGCTATGCTCAAGCACGCCAAATCATTCAGTCGTCAAGGTGTTTTTGCGATGTTTGTTCACACTTGACTGACACTGTTGTGTTTATAATAATATGTTACTTATCATTAGCTCTAAACATGGTTAATAAATGTATCATGCCTAGTTGCTGTGCTAATTATAAGATTTCATACACGAAAGAGGGATATTAAGTTATTCAAATTTTTCCGTTGCCTACAGATCCCGAACGCAGAAATGAGTTGATTCGCGTTTTTTTTCCACGTTCGTGTACAAATGTGAATAAATAAATAATTAAATATACCATTGAGTACATAGGAGTTACTTATATATTTACAGGAAGATTCCAAACAGATAATCTCGAATCCAGGTTTGGTCAGTATCGACACTTATCTGGAGGAAACTGTAATATTACAGTTAATTAAGTAATAGAAGCAGAAAGGAAAATAAGAGTGTTTTAGGGTTACATTCTTTTTCAAGTTATTTAGTTGAAGAAATTTTTACTGTGTTACGGAAATAATCAGAATAGAAAATATTATTTTCAGTTCTAGAACAAGATTATTTAGAAAATATTAAGTTTGTTGACTCTGGAGTTATATATAATTAATTATATGCGGTTATGTTAGTTTTACTAATTCCGGCGAAACCAATTGTGATGACTGTTATTTATTGCTGAGCAACAAAAGTAAATGTAATGACAAGTATTTCCAAAGCGTTAATAGTTGGTGATCTGGCGGTCTAGGAGTAAGATGTCGGACTTCTGTGTTGGGGTCTGGGGTTCAATCCTCGATCCCGGCACAAATGTATCTGATTACGAAACCCTTCCTTCACCTCTGACAAGACATCTTGGGAATGTGGGAAATGCCAGGCTTCCACCGTGGTTCGGATCCCACGTTAAACTGTAGGTCCTCCATTTCATCTCACAATCACCCTACCATTACACATTAGCGTAAGTGCGTATAACCCGAACGGGTAGTAAGACGCGGTGCTAATAATAATAATAATAATAATAATAATAATTAATAGAGGCGGGTCATTTGTTCCATAATATTCTATTTTTGCAGTTTGTAAACATGTGTTAGGATTTATGTAAACCCTTTTAGCTGAAAAATCTGAGAAATTGTTTATAGCTGCTAAAAATCATAAACTAATAATTAGTGACTTAAGCATAGAGGCAATTAAAACTTACCCATATATTCATTTACTGCTAGAAGTATTGCCATATCAGAGAATTACAGCATTAAATATCTCTGCTGTATCTAATATTGTTTTAACTAATTATTGTAAAAATAAGAAATGTCTCTTTAGTTAGGTGCTCAAATTAAAATAAAAAATGTTTATTATTTTCATAATTTTCTTGAATGTTAAAAAATATTGATTCTTGTGTTCCTTAATAACATATATTTTAATTCTCTAACATGTATAATTATTTATCTTTATAAGGCTTACAATAATCTTAAAAGCCTAGGCCAGGAGTTTAATTATGGCTTGTGTTAAAGCTATAGTCATTACCTGCAGATTTTTTTCTAGTATTGGTAAATAATTATAATCTTATAAAAGTTAAATTTGAAATTAAATTATTGTCTAGATTTATAAGGTATAAGATTTAAAACAAATAAGCTATATTAATTTATACTGACGAGTCACCTGTTTAACCAGCCATTGACTGAAATATTGTAAATGTTATGTAACAAAGAAAATTATTGTCATTATGTTCACATTATGAAAGCTTAATATTCCAGTTGAAAGTAATGTTTAATTTAATTAATTGTTAATTACATTTTTTTCTAATTAACGCATTGTGTGCGTTATTAGCAAGCACCTTTAATAATATTTTGAAGTGCCAATAATTAAAAAAAATCAGTAAAATTACGAGAGTTTTATAAGCATGGTAACCCCAGCGAGAAGAGGTATTGCGACGTTGCCACATCAACAGCCACGGCCTTCTAGAGATGACCATTCGTATTTGAATGATTACTCGACATTTTCCCGAGGTGACGATGGAGTATAAAGCGACAAAGTTTCTTGTTAATAACTACGGTATGTCTCTGTTACGACAGAATGAAGATTTGTGCTTAAAGCTTATCTGTGAAGCCATTCCAAAATGGTCAAAAACTGCCTTTTCAATACAATTTTTATCCAGATATCATTCCATTTAATATTTCAAGGACGTTCGTTATTAGGAACTTCTATTAACTCTTTATCTCTATTAATGTTCAATCAGAAATGATTCTCGTGCAATAGTGTTCGTGTAAATTATCGATTTTTATCCGACTGTATTACAGAGTTGATGGACATGTGAAGTACGCTCATCTATTTAATATATAATAATAAAAAAGGAAGTGTTTATCTGTGTCTGTGTGTTTGTATGTGTGCTATGTCCAGCCAAATCTACGTCACACAGAGATCTGAAATTTTCAACATAGGTGGGGGTCTGAATGAACCTCAAAGCAGGATTTTTTTAAAAATTTCTAATTAGCTTTTTAATTAGGCTACTTTTAACACATTTTTGAAGAACCTATTGTTAATCTGGTTTAGAAATACGTTCCAGAGGTAACTGTGATAAAAAAAATATGCCGCATCCTCATTAGG